>PVIJ01013934.1:0-43048 GCA_004024925.1 Scalopus aquaticus
TACCCTTTAGATAACTCATCCAAGTGGCCTAAAAATTTCATGACCTCCATGATTTTTAAAATTTTTTTTAAAGATTTTAATTTATTTTATGCATACAAGCTGGGGTGCAGGCTAGAGGTGTGGGGTGGTGAGAGGGTTCACCAGAGACAGAGTGGGGAGCAGAACAGGCAGATCAGAAATACACTGCTGAGGGGAGCAGCGGGCGAGGCAGGAGAGGTCTGCCGCACCATATGGGAATCTCCCCGGCCGGGCTTCGAACTCGCATCACTGCTAGAAGACAGCTCCACAGGCTGCTCTTTAACCCCCTGCACCATCAGGGAGGCCCGTAATTTTTGCCTGGAGAGCAAGAAATGGATTGAGATTCCTAAGTCCAGGCCTTCTTCCTCCTTCGCTCCTGTCCCTCTCTCCTCAAGTCTTGTCACACCTACCAGATTCTCCTAGCCAGGGACACTGCCTCTCTCCAGCCCTTCAATGCCTCTAGACCTCTGGAGGAAAGTTGGGACGTTTCCTCCACTTTCTTTGAGACTCCAGACTCCCTCTCTTGCCCTCCTCCTTGCCCCTCTCCCTATCAGCTTCAGAAAAACCCTTGCCAGCCTTCCCCCACTGCCTCACTTCTCCCAAAGGCTCCATCTGCCCTCCTTAGTCCCCTTCCTGCTGATCCTGCTCCTGCTCCTGAGTTCCCAACCCTTCCCCCATCACCCATGGCGTCCCCAGTCTGTCATAGGACCCGCTCTCACCAGCCCCTCTTGGCTCCATTCTGAGAGGTGGCAGGGACTGAGGGTGTGGTCCTGGTCCCTGTGCCCTTTTCACCATGACTGCTGAGGAAAAGGACTGGGTTTACTGGTCAGCCACGGACCATGCAGACCAGACCCACTTAACTGATCCAGCAATGCCCCTGGGCGGCGAGGCAGTGCCCAGATGAGACCCAGGATGAGATTACCAATGAGGTACAGGTGTGGGGAGGCGAGGCCGAGCTAGCAGACAGGTTTGTTGGCTTATTGGTGAGCCTACAGGCGGCTGCCAACAAGGCTGTTAATTTTGACAAACTGAGCGAGGTTACTCAAGGTCCTACTGAAAACACTGGTCAACAAATTTTTACAAAAGTCATGTTACTGAAATAAAATTAGTCATTTCCTATCAATTTGTATGTGCTCAACACGAATATGACAGTCAAATTCTAATTTTGGCTCTAGATTTTTTTTTGTAATCTGCAATAAATGGATGTTTACATTATGAAATGCATGCCAATAGTAATAGCCTACGGTTAATACCTATAAAAAATCAAGTCATAGACTACTTAGATTTCTTCACTTGTCTCTTGTATAGCTGTTCAGAAGCATTTCTGGGGAGATGCCCAGCAATAGTCAGCCAGTATTGTAGTGGACCATTTTCCCTGGTATCTTTGTTCCATTGATGTGATATCTTGATGAAAACATTCGCCATGTTCATCACTAACCATACCACAGTTTTCAGGAAAGAAATCCAGATGGGAATGAAGGAAGTGGACCTTTAGAGACATATTGCAGCCAAGTTTCTGATACTGCATCAGCATGTCTTCTACTAGTTCCTTGTCGTTTTCTGCTCTAACATTCCCAAGAAAGGTTGTAGACACTAGGCAAAAAGCATTCCATGCTTGTTTTACATCACCCTGCAGCAAATTGTTGAACTGGTCATCTCAATGCAGATGGAATGTTTGGGTAGACTATTCTCGACTTCTTTTGCTTTGGTATTCCACTGGAAAGAGGAGAAACCAAGCAGAAATCACAGTCTTTTATGTGGTTGCTTGGCTCTCTCCACACCGTGGGGACTGCTAATGGCATTGATGGTCTTTTGCCATTTAACCTCTGTGAAAGCTGTGTGGTCCATGTACCATAGCATATATGTGGGGCCCAAGGCTTGTCTTGGTCACCAACCTTGCATCCGAAGTCAAGATGATAAGCCTTCTTCACTTGAAAAGTGATCCTTTTCTTCTGGTTGGCAAATGTCACTTACCCACAAATAGAGCAGAAATTGCCCACGTTATTAATGCACTTTTGAGGTATGACTGTTCTGTATTGTGCTGAAATGGATAAAATAATAACAGTTCTATGGAACAGTAGCTTAAACTGTCTCAAAGTCTGAAATATTTTCAGTGCTCAACCTTTCCGACAGGGCTTTCTATAGTGCACTGCTGACGTCAGCTTACTTCAGCAGCCGCCTGGCAGTAGTATTGCATCAGAAAATGATGCCATCAACTCTGGATGATGTGTGCATGATGGTCTTATGCAATGTGATGCAATATTATATCATTCTAGGCTGATTTAGGACGTTGTTGCAGCCCTATTGGATAAATTTACATGGTGAAGCATATGAAATGAATTATATGAAATATCTTCAAAATGAGAGCTGTAAAAATTTTTCAGGGTTATATTCATGTTCAGCACGCCAAGATACTACAATTTAAGGCCTTTTTAGTCAGTAATGATCTCAATGTTGACCAGTGAAATCTGGCGGTTTTCTTAACCAACTCACAGAGTCCCTGCGCGAGTATACTCTCTTGGACCTGGAGTCACCAGCAGGGGCTACAGTTCTAGCCACCCACTTCATATCTCAGTCTGCCTCCGATACTCGAAAAAACTTTGAAAGGCTGAGGACGGCCCTCAAGCCCCTATCAGAGACTTGGTGAACATGGCCTTTGAAGTGTTTAGTAACAGAGAGGAACAGGCTAGGGTGGACCAAGAGGCCTGGAGTCGCCAGAAGGCCACTCTCCAGGCCCAGCCTCAGGCCCAAGCCCTTGCAGCGGCCCTGCATCCGGCCCCATCACCAACCAGCCATCCCCAAGCTACGCCACTGGTGAGAGGACCAGCTCAAGAGGGTGACTGCTCCCACTCCCTAGGGGTATGTTGTGGCTGCCCCCATTCGTAAGGGGGTACGCCTGTGACTGCCCCCACTGTAATCTGTCCGGGACAGATTCAACTTTTTCACTTCGCTTCTAATAGACTTCAGTCTCCTGCAGAACCCCTCTACACAACTGGTGCTTCTCAAAGCTTGAAGTTGTTATCATCTGGACCTGAGAATTGCCTGATACTGCCTTTCCTGACACCCGCCTTGCTTCAGACTGCCCCAAACTCGGCCTAAAACCCAGAGATCAGGTCTTGCTCAAGCAGCTTCACCCGAAGCCTTTTCAGCCTCACGAGACTGGACCACACACTGTCATCTTCACGACTTCAGTGGCAGTTAAGCTACTGGACAATCCTTTCTGGCCCCATCTGTTGCACATCAAGAAGTCCCCTCCACAGGACCAGTATGTATGCTATAGTCTGGGCCCTACTCGGGTCCGGATTTTTAAGCCACCTGCTACCAAGGGGGTCTCACTGAATCCACCTATGTGTGGAGATTTAAGGTGAGAGAAACCTATGTCTCTGGGTCCAATAGAATAACCCATATAGTAGGACAATCTGACTGCCCCCGCTCTGGTTGCTCTAAACCCAACACGATAGGGGTTAATGACATAGCTTCGGTCATGACTGTAGAAATCTACTTGTGTTTCTTTTTGACCAGACCAAGGACTACTGCAGAGACATGTATAAGGAATATGGAGGGTGCCTATACCGGTCATGTAACATCAACTAGCTAAACCAGAAAGGTTCCATGCTACATAACCAGGGCTCGGCCCGAAATCTGTCCCTTACTATAAATGACCCATGGGACGGCTGGTGGGCACAAGGGGTCTCTGGCTCCATTTACGCAGGCTCTTTTTCCTCCATGCCGTCAGCCTCCCTACAGATCATCAGAGAATATGTGGCCACTGCAGTATGATGGTGGCGGTGTCCCAGGACATCATGCATTCTGAACAAATTCTTCAGGACCAGGTTCTGGAGCCAGCCTCCTGCAAGCCCCACTCATGGATATCTATCATGCAGGACGCGCTCTTATTTCTAAACCAGACTGGCCTTTCTCTTAACGTCTCCCATTGTTTCCTCTGCATCCTTAGTTCAGCTCTTCAATATTTACCTGGCTCCTTCCACTATTAGGCCCCCTGGTGTTAATAATGGTGTTTTTTCTTTCTGCACCCTGCATTTTGAGCTTGATCCATTCCGGAGTTCAGGAAATGACACGCTCCTCCTTCAATCAAAAGCTTCTTCACTCCTACTCTCGCTTGCTGGCTGAGAACACAACCACCTGACCCAGCATTCTCTATCCCAGCGTTCCTGCCTCTTCAGTGACCCCTCAACCCCACTTTGCCCCTCATCAGCAGGAAGTAGCCAGACAAAAAATCGCCCCAATCCCTATCACTAAAAGGTTGGAGTGTAAGGCTGACCCAGGGTCATTACCCCACCCCCAAGATCATTGCCGAAGGCCATTGGGGGTCTCAAGGACCCCACCCAGATGCATAGCCACAACATGAGCCACAGGACCTCATGTCTGACCTTGCCACTCAGTGTCCCACTGCCCGTGTGGGGCAGGCCAGATATAGATCAGCGCTGTCCTTGTCCCCAAAATGTATAAAACCCAAATAAACTCTAACTGGGTGCGACTTCACCGGCCTCCATCTTTGACCCCGTGAACCTCACCCAAGAGCTTTTAATAAAGGCCCTATGACTCCCGCTTTGCCTGGACTGGGTCCTTTCTTACTGCACCTACCTTTCAATTATTCAGTTCACCAAGTTTGTAGATCTTCCGGTGTTGACACATTTAATACAAATAATCAAAAAGCACATTTTAAAAAAAAATAAGGATAGTTTTTTTTTAAGATTTATTTTTTATTTATACATACAAGCTGGGGTACAGGCCAGAGGCGTGGGGCGGCGAGAGGGTTCACCAGAGACGGAGCGGGTAGCAGAACAGGCAGATCAGAAATACACTGCTGAGGGGAGCAGCGGGCGAGGCAGGAGAGGTCTGCCGCACCATGTGGGATTCTCCCCGGCTGGGCGTCAAACTCGTGTCGCCGCTGCCGACAGCTCCACAGCGCAGCGCTTAACCGCTGCGCCACCGGGGAGGCCCCAAAAAGCACATTTGCTATATTACCACATACCCAATTGGGAAAGTTTGTAAATATTGGGAAGCTATTAGGATTACAGTTCTGGATATAAGTTTTCCAAAATACTGTTTTCTCTTGAGAGTTTACATTTTGTCATTGGCAACAAATACTGTCAATTTATCTTCTTAGACACTTAAATTTATTTTTTTGAGACAGTATCTACCAAATAGACAACTCAAAATAATAATAGTTTCTCTGTCATTCATTCTTTCAAGTAAAAATATTCCATAAAAAGAGGTCTGTTCATTAAAACTGACTACACATCCATGGTAATTAAAACAGTATTGTACTGGCATAAAAATAGGTTCATATGCCAATAGAATAGAGTCTAGAAGTAATCCTTTGCATTTATAGTCAAGTAATAGTTGATAAGGGAGCCAAGAAAAGTCAATAGAGAAAGGATAGCCTCTTTAACAAATGATGTTGGGAAAATTGGATAACATGAAGAGAAATGAAATTAGACCACTATCTTATATCATTTACAAAAATTTGCTTAAAATGGATTAAAGTTCTACTGAGGCAGAGAGCAGGGGCTTGGGGGAGGGAGAGGGGTCAAAACAGGAGGGAAGAGCACAAGGGACACCACAGGTACTGTGGTGGTGGGAAAATTAGGGGGAATACACCTGAGGGGAGAAATAAAATATTGTACAAAATTGAACAATTATGTAAGAAAAAATTTTTTAAAAGATCTAACTGCAAAATCTGATGTCATAAAACTCCCAAGAGAAAACGGGCAAGAAGCTCTTTGATAATGGTCTTGGCAATGACACCAAAAGCACAAACAACAAAAGCCATAATCAACAAATGGGACTACATCAATCTAAAAAACTTCTGCAGAGCAAAAGGAATGATTAAAAAAAAAAAGCAAAAGACATTCTACAGGATGTTAGAAAGTATTTGCAAACAATATATCTAATAAATGGTTAATATTCAAATCTATAAAGAAGTCACACAACTCAAAAACAACAGCAAAACTATTTGATTATAAAAAGTCAAAGGCTCTAAAGAGACATTTTTCCAAAGAAGACATCCAAATGAGGCAACTCTCCTGCCAACCTATGACTACGCAGGTACTCTCTTTCTTCCTTTTCTCATCTTTCCTAATAAATCTGTCCTTTTAAAACATATATAAAGAGAAGACATCCAATGACCAACAATTTATGAAAAGATGCTCAAAATCACTAATCATCAGGGAAATAAATGCATATTAAAATCACAATAGGATATCAGCTTGTACTGGTAAAAATGACTGTTGCAGAGAAGACGAGATAATAAGTGGATGGAGGAAAGAGAGTCCCAGTGTACTGTTCATGGCCAGGCAAAACTACAACTACTATGGAAAATATGGAGGTCCATCAAAAAATTAAAAACACTACAAAGCCATAATAATTAAAACTGCATGGTACTGGAACAAAAATAGACACACAGACTAATGGAATTGAATAGAAAACCCAGAAATCAACTCATATATATATATATATGGACAACTAATCTTTGACTAGGTGGAAAGAATATACAATGGTATAAGGACAGTTTGTTTTATATATAGTGCTGGAAAAAATGGATGACTACATGCAGAAAAATGAAGCTAGACTACTACCTCATGCAATGCATGAAAACCATTTTAAAAGACACATCCCCCAAAGCAAAGATAGTGAGGGAAAGGTAAACAGCTGGGATTACATCAAATTAAATGGCTTCTGTACAGCAAAAGAGACATTAACCAAAACAAATAGACAGTCCACTGACTGGGAGAATATATTTGCACTCCATAGAACATACAGGGTCTGATCACAAAAATCTACAATGAACTTACACAACTCAACAAAAACAAAGCAAAAAGTACAGTCAATAAATGGGCAGAAGAACTTAAAATACACTTCTCCAAAGAAGAAATGCAAACGGCAAACAGGCATGTGAAAAAATGTTCAACATCCCTCATAATCAGGGAAATGCAAATAAAACCCACAATGAGATACCACCTTACACTAGCAAGAATGGCACATAGTAAAAAAACAGAAAACAACAAATGTTGGTGAGGATGTGGAGAAAAAGGAATGCTCCTTCACTGTTGGTAGGAATGCAAAATGGTTCAACCTCTATGAAAAGCTGTATGGCGGTTCCTCAAACAACTAAAAATGGAGCTTCCATATGACCTATCAATTCCACTCCTAGGAATATACCCAAAGGACACAAAAACATTAATCCAAAAGGATACATGCACACCTATGTTTATTGCAGCATTATTTACAATAGCTAAGCTATGGAAACAACCCAAATGCCCCAAAATTGATGACTGGATCAAGAAAATGTGGTACAAATACACAATGCAATACTATTCAACAATCAAAAAAGATAAACACATGCAATTTGCAGCAGTATGGATGGAGCTAGAAGGGATCATGCTCAGTGAAATAAGCTGGAAGGAAAAAGAAAAATATCAAATGGTTTCACTTATAGGAGGAATATAGGGGAACCAAATAAGAGACCAGGAGGAGAAAATAACCCACAAAACTAAAACGAAAACAAAAACTAGCAGGGAACCATAAATGAGAGATTCTGCAGGGGACAGGGAGGAAGAGGGACCAAAATAGAACAGAAAGGAGCATAAGGGACCATGGTGATGGTTCACGGGTGATTTGGTGGTGGGAAACCTATGGGGTATACACAATAATGTGAAGGACATAAATAAAAATAATAATAAATTTTAAAAACTACCAATAAGTCTAGTCTTAGGTATATATCTACAGAAAATGAGAACAGGCTATAAAAGAGATAAATGCATTCCCATTTTACTGAATTATTCACAGTAATCAAGATAAAGAAACAACGTTA
Source organism: Scalopus aquaticus (assembly GCA_004024925.1). Classification (NCBI taxonomy): domain Eukaryota; kingdom Metazoa; phylum Chordata; class Mammalia; order Eulipotyphla; family Talpidae; genus Scalopus; species Scalopus aquaticus. Next base: position 7,856 of record PVIJ01013934.1, read on the forward strand.
AGTGTTCAACAAATGAATGGACAAAGAAAATAGTAAAATGTGACACACAAAGAGACATGTAACTAACTATAATTACACTAAATGAGATTAGATAAAGGCAAATAGTGTATGATATCACATATATGGAAACTAAAAAATGCAAAAGTCATAAAACAGAAAGTGGAATGGTGCTAACTAGGGGAAGGGAATGAGGGCTTTGGGGAGATGTTATTTAATGGTAAAGAATTTCAGCCAGTAGGTAAATAAGTCCTGAAGATCTAATGTACAGCATAATGATTACAATACTGTATTGTTAACTTCCAAATCATTGACCAGATCTTATTTATTCCCACCACAAAAACAGAAAGATAAGTATATAATGTAACAGAGGTATTAGTTAACAGTAAAGTGGTAAACATTGTAATTTATGAATGTATCAAATCAATATATTGAACAACAAACTTATACAATGTTTGAATTATATCTCAGTAAAACAAAATTTTTTAAAAAGGCTAGTTCAGCTCATACAAATGATTGTTTTGGGATAATGTACTTTGAAGTGTAGCAAAACTCTTGCCACTTTATCACATAGAAATTTTTTTTTTCCATTTTTTTTGTTGTTATTTGTGTCTTTTACATTTTGTATTCCCCTTGGGCAGCCCACCACCAATTCACCCGTGATCCATCTCCGTGGTCCCCTGTATTCTCCTCTCTTCCATTTTGTATCACATAGAAATTAATAAGATGTTGATTGGAGGGTGTTGGTGATTCAGTAAAGTTAATTTTCACTACATCCAGAAAAGCATTTAAAAGTAAAAATTCTGCCCTGCAGGAAGTTCTACAAAAAACCCATACAGTTTGAGATAAGGACACTAACTAGTAACTGAAGCCATATGAAATAAAAAGTTCTCAGTAAAGATAAACACATGGAAATTATAAAAGCTAACATTATTGTAGTAAGGGTTTATAACTCTTCCTTTTATTTTTCTTGAATGATCTAAGATGAACACATATTTAAAAATATAATCTAAAAGCTAGTATTATTGTAACTTTGGTTTATATATCCACTTTTTGCTTCTACAAAATTTAAGAGATTAATGCATTAAAAGATTATTAGCTTTTATTATTTTATGCACACAATGCTTAAAAATGTACTTTTATGACATCAACAACTGAAAAAGGAGGGAATGGAAATATAAAGGAAGAGTTTTTAAAATTTATTTTTAAAGGTTTATTTTTATTTATTTATGCATACAAGAACTGGGATGTAAGCCAGAGAGGGTTGTGTGTGTGTGAGAGAGAGAGAGCGAGAGCGAGAGAGCGAGAGAGCGAGAATGAGAGCGAGAGCCAGAGGAGGATTCTGTTCATTTCTGTGGTTGGTCAAAATGTTGACAACGGTGATCTCATTCACACCTTTGGTCCTCACGGCCATTTCAATGTTCAAAGCAGCCTATTTCCTCTTCAAGTCTTGTAGGGTCCGTGGGAAAAGAGAGTTTTCTCAGAGTTTCTTCAGACTGTTTTTTTCTCCATGACCTTCCAGCACAGGTGGCCTAGTAGATAACTTGTAGCCTTGAGGTGTAGTCTGCATGTGAGGAGAGCAGTAAATAATAAGTAATCCTGATGTATAGTTCACATGCGAGAAATAAGCTTGTGTAAACTGGGCCTATACTTGGCCCTGTGCTGGCTTTGTCTACAAATTATATTTAAGCTAATAGGGCTCCTCTGGGGACAGGGGGTCTCTCATTGGCCACTCCTGGGGCACCGGGTCACTACTGTGACCAGAGCTCAGGGGTCCTGCTCTTGCCAGATGCTGCTGCTGTTGCTACCTGTGTATCTCCTGCTGCCTCCTAATAAATACTGTTCCAGTTCCCACATGTGGGCTTTGTGACCTGATTTCTTGTCTGCCTCCAGCGAGAACTGGGCAAGCTCATAGCTGAGGCCCTATATTATCTCTTCCCTATTCCTCCTAAACCCTGCCCTGTCTTCTTTACGGAAACAGTTGCAGGCCCTCAAATAGACTGCTTTAGTCAGCAAGAGATTGATTTGGTCAGTGAAAACCACCCTTTAACCATCAATGTGTCTGTGGCACACAGAGGTCTGCGGCAGCCTGCACAGAGCACGTGCCCGTGCCGTGGCTTGCACCGGGGCTGTCCTGGGGCTACAAGGCGTGGCGAGCCCTTCCCCGGGTCTCCCCTGCACAGAGCAACTGGTGGCTGCTTCTGGGTCTGCTCACTTGCCTGACCTGCTTTTTCTAGCTGCCTGAGGTACTGACAACTTTTGGGGAGATGCTACTCTGTGGACATTCGGAAGGGGAGTTTGTTGCCTGGACCAGCTACATCCCCAGCACAAGGGAGAAAGGCCACACTGACCGACCTGGGCTGATTTGCAGGCTCTTGAATAAGCCTGGATCCACAATTGCAGCATCTTTCACAAATAAAACTCAACCAAAGTCTAAAATGGTGGTGAGACTCTTTCCTTGAAAGTGCAATAAGAGGCCTCCCTGGTGGGCGCAGCACCGTGGAGCTGCCGCTGCTGCATGAGTTTGATGCGTGGTGGGGAGATTCCCACATGGCGGCAGACCTCTCTTGCTTCAATCACAGATCCCTTCAGCAGTGTATTTCCGTTGATCTGCCTGTTCTGCTCCCCACTCTGTCTCTGGTGAATCCTTGCACAGCCCCACACCTCTAGCCTGCACCCCAGCTTGTATGCAAAAAAAAATCTTAAAAAAGAAGAAAAAAGAAAGTACAATAAGAAATTTGATTTGGGTTTGCTCTTAAAGGACTCATTATGTTTAAAGAAAGAGAGTATACATTATAACTTTCTTAAAATATTCATAAAATGACTGCAACCTTAGTCCTTAGGCTAAGGACTTAGGCAAAGGAGTACTGTATTTTGGGGAGGTGCATGTCCTTCATGGAACACACATTATGATTTATATTTGACTCACAACTTGGTGTGCCTTCTGGAGCCTTTCAGTAGCTTCCTTCTTTCTCTCTAGCTGCAGCAGATCAGCCTGCCTCTTTGGGATGGAGGGAACACCCACTGCAAGGCACATCTCCTGGCTTCCTGTGTGCCCACTGAGGGCCTGGGACTGAGTGGAGTCAGGCTCCTGAGCAGCCACAGTGGAGGAAGCTGGCCAGGTGAACCCCTCCTCCTTTCTCTCTTTCGAGGACTACTGGGACCTGTGCTTCCTTCCTGGAGTTCTCACCCACAAACCCTGCGTGCAGAGTGCACAGGTCCGCTGAGCACGGTGTGGTCTCCCCAGGATGGGGCTTGGATGCAGAGGCCGGAGCTGGGCTGTGTCACCTTCCCCTTGACTTCAACTCCTTTTCCATTAACCTTCACAGGCCTGAGCTTGTGCATCACAAATGATTATTAGCATCTTAAATCCTTGACTCAAGTCCGCTATGTAAAGAATCCAGGCTAAGACAAATGGCAGTGCAAGTGGTTCTAGAAAATGAACCTCAGGCTAAGATTTTAGGGTGTGCTTTCCTCACTAGCTGATCTTGGCACCCTTGCCATAAACATTTAACTGTATAGGCCATGGTTTACTTCTGGGCTCTTTATTCTGTTCCATTGGTGAGCATGTCTGTCTTTATGCCCTCCAACAAAACTTTGATCATTGAAGCTTTATTTTAAGCTTAAAATCAGAAAGTGTGTGACTTCCAGCTTTGTTCTTCTTTCTCTAGATGTCTTGGATATTTGGGACTCTGTGAGATTCTAAATGAATTTAAAAATGAATTTTTCTATTTTTGCAAAAAAAAGTCATTGGTATTTTGATAGGGATTGTGTTAATCTGTAGATCGCTTTGGGTAGTATTGACATCTTTATAATATTAAGACTTTCAATCCATAAAAATAGGATATGTATCCATTTATTAATGTTCATTAATTTCTTTCAAGAAGATTTTGTACTTCGTGGCATATTAAGTCATTCATCTTCTTGGTTAAGTTTATTCTTGATATTTTTAAAATGTTAATTGTATGTGGAATTACTTTCCTAATTTACATTTTGGATGTTATTAGCAATGCAACTGATTTCTGAATATTGATTTTGTATCCTGCATCTTCACGGCATTCATTTATTGTTTGTGTGTGTGTGTGTGTGTGTGTAATGATTAATGTTTTCTACATAAAAGATCTTGTCATCTGCTAACAGAGATAACGTCATTTCTCTTCTGATTTTGATGCCTTTTGTCTCCTATCTATTTTCTTGTCTAATTGCTTTAGCCTGAATTTCCAATACTATGTTGAACAAAACGGGTGAAAGCAGACATCCTTGTCTTGTTCCTGGTCTTAAAGACAAAGCTTCAGTCTTTCACTATTAAATAAGTTGTCAGCTGTGAGCTTTTCATATATGGCCTTTATCATGTTGAGGAAATTTCCCTAGATCCCTAGTCTGTTGAGTGTTTTTATCCACAGGGGGCTGAATTTTGTCAAAGGCTTTCCTGCATCAATTGAGATGACTGTGTTGGCCACTACAGATTTTGAAGTAGGGGAGAGACCAAATAAATATTTTGTTTTACAAAGATCTCTCTGGGTGCAGACAGAATCCTTGGAGGAGATCAAGACTGGGAGGAACATAATGTGTAAGGAAATTTCGGCAGAAACCTCAGGGACAGATAATGATGGCTTAAGCTAGGCCCCCCCCCCCCACTCTGCGATTGGCAGTGGCAGACTCCTGTGATGCAGCAGCCCCAAAGGCCTGGTGAGAGGGAAGACTATGGCAGAGGTCAGGTGTAGAGTAGAAGCCCCACTCACAGATCCTAGTCAGAGGTCCAGAGGGGAAAGGAAGTGGATTCTGGGGCACTGCTGAGCAAGATGGAGATTAAGATCTAAGTATTAGGGATTTGTAATGAGCAAGGAAGATGAGGAGAGCAGGGCCAGGGCAGGGAGGAGGAAATGTCAAACTGGAGCTCCCAGGTGGCCACAGTGGCGCCTCCCAGGATGGGACTTGGGGAGAGGGGACACTGGTATCTGTGACCGAAGCCAGCAGCTGAGCAATTTCAGGGAGGACGCTTTTCCGACCGTCTTTGGTCTGTCCTGGACTATTTTCTAGCACTGGATCTCATTGTCCTCTCTTCTTAGCTCTTCAATTTGACTATTTTCCCCTCCTACTGAAGAAAAATCCTCCAATTGAGATAGTGCAAATTTCCAGTAAGACTCGAACACTGTGGGCCTCCCTGGTGGCACAGCGGTTGAGCGCTGCGCTGTGGAGCTGTCGGCAGGGCTCGATGAGGTTTAGATGCCCAGCCGGGGAGAATCCCACATGGTGTGGCAGACCTCTCCAGCCTCTCCTGCTGCTCCCCTCAGCAGTGTATTTCTGATTTGCCTGTTCTGCTCCCCACTCTGTCTCTGGTGAACCCTCTCGCCACCCCCCCACCCCCGCCTGTACCCCAGCTTGTATGTATAAATAAATAAATCTTAAAAAAAAAAAAAAGCAACTCAAAAAACACTGTCCTTTTCCTCTGCCTTGGCTTTTCGATAACCTATGGCGCCCCACGCCTCCCGGTCCCCACAAGAAACCCAGAGAGACGGGGGTGGGTGGTGTGGTGGGGCGCGGGGGGAAACTCCTTTCCCTGCAGCTCCTGGAAGCAAAGGAACTTCCAAAGCGTAGGGACAGATCTCCAACCTGGAAAAGTGGATAAGTACTAGAGACAGAGTCGTCCCAAGTGAGTGCGTGTGGCGGGTAGGGGGGATGGGGGATCTGTGAAGGGAGGGACCGTGGGGGAGACGAGAGGAAGTCCCCGGGTGGAATGAGAGCAGGACGCCCCGGTGCTGCCCAGAAGCAGAAGGAACCAGGGCGAGAAGAATCTCAGGCGCTGGAAAGAGCAAAACCGCAGGGGTCCCCTCAGAAAGGTTTGTAGTTTCCCCTCCGCGCAGTGTAGACTGCAGTGCTCCAGGCTCATTCGTGGAATCAACCAGCATTTATTTAATGTCTTCTATCTGTCAGTCACCTTGGACTTGGTCCGGATCTCAAGGAACCCCGCGGAGACGGCGGTTGGTTAACTGGTAGTGGGGTGGGGACCAGGGGGCTTGAGACGCCTGTCCCTGGGTCCCAGCATTCCGCCCGCCATTCATCTCAGGTTAGCAGTTAGCGAACCAGGGCTGCTCTCCTCCCGCCCAGCCTGCAGGGCCCTGGGGCCCCCTGTGCTACCTCCTTCCTCGCACCAGGCAGGGCCCCGAGTTGAGAGCCTGGCAAGCGCCCTTTCAGCCGCACCCCCTTCAATCCTATTTCTTTTTAAGAGATTTATTTATTTATGCATACAAGCTGGGGTACAGGCCAGAGGTGTGGGGTGGTGAGAGGGTTCACCAGAGACAGAGTGGGGAGCAAAACAGGCAGAAGGACTGAAATACAGTGCAGAGGGGAGCAGTGGGTGAGGCAGGAGAGGTCTGCTGAGCCATGTGGAAATCTCCCTGGCTGGGGATTGAACTCAGCTGCAGTGGTGGCTGATAGCTTCATAGTGCTGTGCTTAACCCGTTGTGCCCCCAGGGAGGTCCCCCTCCGGTCCGATTAAACCCTGTACCTGACAACGCTGTGAAACCCTCAAGAAGAAATTTGTTGTTTCTGAGACAAGCTCAGTCAGCTGCCAAAGAAAGAAATCTCTAAATACATTCACAGTTTCAGAAGATTTTTACATGGAGAATGTAAAAGATCAGGGTTCTTGGAGTCAGTATGGATATAACCTCATTAGAACTCCAAAAGACTTGGGGATCATTCACTTCAGCCAGAAGTAGTTCCAGAAAAGCTGTACTCTCAGCTCCTCAAAGTGATTCCCCCCTGACTGGTAGTTTAGATGACCTTGGCGAGTTTGCAAGTTTTTTATATTAAAGATTTATTTATTTATGCATACAAGAACTGGGGTATAGGCCAGAGGTGTGTGTGTGTGTGTGTGTGTGAGAGAGAATTCACCAGAGATAGTGGGGAACAGAACAGGCAGATCTACTGAAGTACACTGCTGAGGGGAGCAGTGGGCAGGGCAGGAGAGGTCTGCTGCGCCATGTGGGAAGCTCCCTGGCCAGGCGTCTAACTCCTGCTGCAGTGGCTGCAGATAGCTTCATAGTGCTGAGACTTAACCCACTGTGCAACCACTGCTGGAAGCCCCCCAGCAAGTTTGCATGTATAAGAGGCTTATACACACCCAGCTTCTCTATAGGCAACCTGAATTGATGAAAATTTCTATGTTCAGGGAATGCTTCCTAATCCTGGAGTAGTAAGAGGGGAAGAAAGGGCACAACCCAATGCAGCCGCAGAAATGGAGAAATTCTACCATCAGTCACGGGTTTATTTATTTATTTATTTATTTTTAAGATTTATTTATTTATACATATAAGCTGGGGTACAGGCCAGAGGAGTGGGGTGGTGAGAGGGTTCACCAGAGACAGAATGGGGAGCAGAACAGGCAGATCAGAAATACACTGCTGAGGGGAGCAGCGGGAGAGGAAGGAGAGGTCTGTCACACCATGTGGGATTCTCCCCGGCTGGGTGTCAAACTGGCGTCGCTGCTGCTGACAGCTCCACAGCGCAGCGCTCAACCGCTGCGCCACCAGGGAGGCCCACGGTTTAAAAATATAGAAATGAAATATTTTCTAGAATATGTCAGGAAAACAGCAATAATGCAAGAAATTACTTGGTCTGCTTCAACCCAAGAGGAATCAGATGATCAAAAGAGGTTTGGGAAGATCAGATTCTGTCAGGGAGGGAGGGGGGAGGAAGGGCTGTGGATGGGGTGGGGGCGGCTTTTGGCAATTGGTGGAGGCATCGCCTCCCCCTGCTGGGATCCCTCAGCCCCTTCAGTCTCATAGGTAGGGGGCTGCAGGGGGCTTACAAAGGCTCGCCCTGCGGGAAGATGACACATGCTATCTCCAGCTTCTCTGCCAGGGTGCAGAGGAACTGAACCTCTTCATAGCAGTCGCTGTAATTCATGCTTGATCCCCATCAGCTTGTTCTTGATGGCGTCCTTGGAGCTGGCATAGATCATTTTGCACACTCAGGGGCACTAGGGTCTCCTTGCTCTCTTTGGTCCCATAGGTGGCAGGTGGCATCACGAACGGTGTCAGGGCAGTCCTGGTCTGGCAGCATCTTCACAAAGGTGGGGAGGGATCAGTCACTGTCTGGCCCACATCACCTGCCAGGATTTGCTTGCCTCCTCCGGGGTGATGTTCTGGTCCTCACTCAGGCAGAAGAGCACCCCCTTCTTGCGCTTCTTCAGCTCCTCTGGTGTCAATGACCGACACATCTTCATGTCATTGGACGCCTTTCTGACACCTTCAGAGACAGCCACACTGGAGTCATGTCTCCTAAGTGAGTAGGAGAGAGCAAGGAAAGCCAGAAAAGGCAAGAGCTGCCTCAGCTGCTGCCAGAATCCAACTGAATGTGGCTTTTCCGGGCCCCTTCTCTTTAGTATCAGATTCTTATTTTTAATAGAGGAGAAGCTGCAGGTCGGTGTAACAGAAGGTAAGACAGGGATGAAGATGACCCAGCCCCGCCTCTGCCGGCAGGGGAGCATCCCAGTGGGCAGGGCTGGGCAGTCTCCCACCTCCTCACATTATCTAATAGGATCACAGACACAGAAGCCCTTTGCAGCAAGAGACTCAAAGTTTGAGCACATTTTGCGTCTTCAGTCCCCTACAAGGGCAGGCAGCTCACACTGAATGAAGGTCATGAACAAAGCAGGTCACAGAGGTGTTGACATTCTCCACAGCCCACTGCGGGCTCAAAAATGTCCACATCAATGAACCCCCATACTTGGTCATGTCCATCCACCCCTTCCCCTCCCCTCAGACTTCCAGAGTTTCACTTTAGAATCTGCTTGGGGCAAAACCAGAAAACAGAACCTGGTCAGAGTGCCCAGAGATGAGACTAAAGGAGCCATTGTGGGGCGGGTGAGTCCCCAGGGGCTCCACCTACACTTCCCTAAGGGCCTTCCTCCCTCACTGGGACCCACTTAGTGTTTCCCTCCTTCCCTACCTGTAGGAAGAGAACATTTCATGAGAGGCCAGGGAGGAGGCAGCCCAAGAGGTCCTAGAGGAACTGGCCTGTCGTAGATCCAGGACAGGGTCAGGAGACTGGAGGAGAGTCACGTGGGAGCTGCGCCAGCCTCCTCTGTGCTTAGCAGGGACTTTTCCTTTTTACCTGCAACTGCTCAAGCGAGGTCCCCGTGACCAAAGTCACCAAGTTGAAGTATTTGTCCTTCATTTGTCATATAACGGAGTTTCATGTGCTTTACCAAAAAAATGTCAGCAAACAGCTCTTAACGGAGAAAGCACGTGCGTGTGGATGACGCCTCGCAGTATCAAGCAGATGTTAGACTAGAAAGCTCAGACCTCATATGAGGTTTTCTCTATTTGAGCGCTTCTTCTTCCAGATCACAGCTCCAGCGAGCACAGCTCCAAGGAGAACCAGGCCAGCAATGATGCCCACGGTGGGGATGGAGGACTGAGGAGGGGGCTCTGGAAGGGAAGGGGAGGTGTGACTCTGACTCTCGGTCCTCAGCCCCTACCCTGATGAAGGTATCCAGAGAGCTCCTGATTTCCCTCAGAAGAAGCTCTGTGCCCAGGACCCCTTCCTTACCCCATCTAAGGGTGAGGGGCTCAGGTAGCCCCTCATGCTGCACATGGCACGTGTATCTCTGCTCCTCTCCAGAAGGCGCCACCACAGCCGCCCACTTCTGGAAGGTTCCGTCACCCCCAGGCCTGGTCTCCACCAGCTCCGTGTCCTGGGTCAGGTCCTCCCCATCTCGCTGCCAGGTCAGGGTGATCTTCGCAGGGTAGAAGCCCAGGGCCCAGCACCTCAGCGTGACCTCATGGTCAGAGGTGGGGTGGTGGGTCACGTGTGTCTTTGGGAGTTCTGAAGGGAAGATCAGAAAATTTATACTCTGGGTTATTTTCACAGGTCACTGAAGCAGCCTCATGTGACTACCCTGAGAATAGACAGGATCATTGCATTGGGTGGAGAGAGTGCAACACTGGAACACCAGCCTGGCCTTGTAGCACTGGGATAATCACCCAATCCTTGGAAAGTTCTAGAATCAGGGTGCAAGAGCTCAGGTCTCTGAGGGAGAGAATAGAGTCTTGTAGTCTTGACCTGGATAGAGGCCCAAGTGACTCACAAAAATTGGAGTCCAAGAGCTCTGAGAACCAGATGTGAGCAAGAAATAAACATGGTCCACAGACCACCGCCAGGGTCAGAGGGAATCACCCATCAGTTATCAGGGCTGTCTTCTTCACCTGGAGAGGCTGCATTCCTTAACTGCTCTGAGAGAGGGCTGGCACTCTAGGGGTCACTTTCTAGGATCTGGACACCCAGATCTCACCCTTTGGGGCCAGAGGAGGGGTGGTATCTGGCCCTATCCATTTTCCTTCCCTGTGCTGGTCTCTAGGGGACCCTTGGCTCTAGGGGAGGCCCCAGGGCCACTCTTACTTGCTTGCAGTGTCTGGTTTCCTTTCTTCAGTTGTCCTTGGAGCCAGTCCCCACACTCCTGTTCCAGGTGGAGAATGTTGAAGTGAGCTGCAATGACCTCCTCCCACTCATCTTCCAAGGTCTGCACCTCCAAGCCTGCTTGGGCCCTGGCTCGCAGCTCCTCCTTCAGGGCGAGGGAGTCAGTGCCATCGTAGGCGAACTGATTGAACCGGCTTAGGCGACCGTCCTGGCCAACTTCACAGCCATTCCTCACCTGCAGGGTGTGAGACCCTGGCCCCGCCCCCACGTCAGCCGCGCCCACGTAGCACCACCCCGGCCCCCAGGCGAGCACCACTGTTGGTGATTTGCAGTAAACTAAAACCTAAACCAGGGAAAATTCCCAGGCCTCACAGGGAAGCCGGATCCAGAGCCTCGAGGGTAACCCGGCCAGTACGTGGGGATTACTCACCTGTTTCGCTCTGGTTGCAGTATATTCTCAGTTTGTTCAGTCTTATTTGGGAAATGTGTATGTGCCTCCTGACAATCTGCTGTTGGCTCTCCCAATACTCCGACCCCTCTAGCTGCAGCCACTGCACTGTGGCCTCCATTTTCGGATTCGGGTCGTTGTTGTCGAACCGCAGGATCTGCGTGTCGTCCACGTAGCCGACGCAGATAAAGCGGGATACCCCGAGGCTGGGCTGGGATATCAAGGTGTGCAAGTACCTTATGGAGTGGGAACCTGGGGGAGAGAAGGGGCCGAGACCTCGACTCTCCTCTGGGTTCCAGTGTCCTGGTGGGAGGATGAAGGAGCCGGTCAGGGGGAGAGGGCGAGGGGAGTCGTGAGACCCTAAAGAGGCGACGGGAGAAGAGCGGGGCATAGGGGTGGGTGGAAGGGAGGAGCAGGACACCCGGTGCGGGTTGCGGGGGAGGGCAGTGAGGGTCGGTGGACTCGCGCCTTCCCGGGATGGTCCTGTGCCCACGCCGGGTTCCCCTCGCTCCTCCCCGGCAGAAGGCGCTCCCCTCTCGACTCCGCACTCACCTGCCCAGGTCTCGGTCAGGACGAGGGCCCCCGACAGCAGCAGGAGGAAGGTTGGGGGCGGCATAGTCCGGATCCTCCTGGTCTAGGAGGAATCTTAAACTCAGGGCAGACTTTACCCCCGGAACCGCCGTGATTCTGACTGGCTTATCTGGACAGTTGTGAAATGGCAATGAGACCTGGGAGTGTGCAGGATAAAGGACTTGGCGCAGCGTGTTATAGGGCAGAGGGGAGATGAACATGCCCTTTGCTTGGCTTCCCCGCCCAAGACGTTGTCCTGAGGTCTGAAACCCTTGAACCATGCCTGAGGAGCTGGGACTTTGTCCTTCTGCAGTTGGCTCTTAGCTCTTAGTCTTTCCTTCTGCACTGAGTGGCCTTTCTCACACTGTCTCTCTGCGTCTTAGGGTTTGTTAAATCAGCGATTCTCAAAAATTTTGCCTTTATGATCTCTATGCACTCTTACCGATGAATGAGAATCCCAAAGGTAATTTTGTGGGTTATATCTATCAATATTTACCTTACTCGAAATTGAAAATTTAAAAATATTTATTCCTTTAGAATGAATATTACTATTAACAACCCTACATATTAACAGAAATGAAATATTTTTATGAAAACTGTTTTCCAAAATTTAAGTATAGTGACAAGAGTGCATTTTTTAATATTTTGTGTCTTTGCAAGTCGTTTTCTTGTCTATCTCATTGAAAACCACAAATTTTCTTATTTGCTTCTGCATTAATTTGTTATTTTAAGGAACTTGAAAAAAATCCAGCTACGCAATCCAGCTTCACAGTTGTATACAAGGTATAAATAACCTTTCAGATAATTGTGAATGTTCATCTTTGAAACAGTTATTAAAGTTAAGCTGGTATAAATTCAAATTAGAGTGTTATAACTGTAGGATGTTAAAAGTAATCCCCATGGTGCCACCAAGGTAAAAGTTATAGAATATACATAAAAAGAAATAAAAAAGGATTTTAAACTTTTCACTGCAAGAGACTCAACTAACCACAAAAAAAGATAGGAGTGCAGGACATGAGGAACAAAAATTTTATCACATATGAAAAACAAATAGTAAAATGATAGCAGTCCCTCCTCAATAATGATGATAAAGTGAATCTATGCAAATAATAAACAAAAGAAAACAAAGCTAACTTTATTAATATCAAACAAAATAGACTTGAAGTTAAAAAGATTTGAAAAGACCAAGAAGCTATAGAATGTTGTAATGTAATGTTACTTCAGTAAAAAATCTCAAATAAAAGATAACGACACTTCATATTAATAACAATCAATAGGACAGAAGATATAATTATGATAAAGCTTCACAACCCTGCGAATAGATCATTAAAACATATAAAACAAATATTGACAGAATCAAAGGAGACATATAAAGCTCTATAATAGTAGTCGGATATTTCAATACTTCACTCTCAATAATGAATAGAACAACCAGACAGGACATAAAGAACACAATAAACCAACTCTCTATGTATGTTTATACATTCATGTTTCAGGACAACCTTTTAGGCAGAGTGCATTTTGACCAATTTAAAGAAGTGTTAATACTTACCTTGTCCAGAGCAATATTAAATGAAGAATACTTTCAAGAACAGACTGCTAAATAGAAGCTCAGCCCAAATGTGTTAAAGGTGGGAAGTTCTATGGACAAAGATTCATACCTGATTCAAGAATCTGTGAAGAAGTTTGCAGAAGTGACAGTGATTGAACCACTGGATAAATCTAGATGGGCTTCATATTCCAGCAGGTCACTGGTGATGTGAATACCCACAAACCCAAAGGTAACTGGAAAGAGCCCAAACATTAAACAGAGATGAAACAGGCCATAACATAAGTACTGCAGTTTGGAAGACACATGACTGGTATGTGATCAGAAAAATTTACACCCTTTTTTTTTTTTTAAAGTAGTACATGTCTTCACACCAGAAGTCAAGGAGCAGTGGCAGAAATGTGAGCAAGAAGGAAGAACAGCAGCTAGTGAAAAGTGATAGAAACCACAAAAGTGATGTAAGGGTAATGTGGGTGAGAAGTGATGCTGAAAACAGAAAAGACCATGAGAAGTGAGGGGGAAAGTGCTGTCAGAGCATCGAAGTACTGACTGTGCACAGTGAGTCTGGGGCAGAGGCTGCTTCCCATCTTGAGCTCAGTTGCTTTCTTTGATCCGTTTGAGAATTCAAATAGGACCCATTCCCCAGAAAAACACATAACTCACATACACAAAAAAATGTATGTACATTATTTCAGGGAGTATAATTTGTATACTTCAGTTATTTCAGTGTCTGTAATATTTATTTTGCTGTCAAGTAGAGTGTCAATTTATTACATAGAATCTTTTTCCTAACATTAAGTATCTTTTTTAAGGATCTATTAATTTATGCACTCAAGCTGGGGTGTAGGTCAGAGGTGTGTGTGTGGTGGTGGTGGTGGTGGGGGGGGGTGCGGTGAGAGGATTCACCAGAGACAGAGTAGGGAGCAGAACAGTCAGACTGACTGAAATACACTGCTGAAGGGAGCAGCGGGAGAGGCAGGAGAGGTCTGCTGTGCCATGTGGGAAGCTCTGTGGCCAGGTATTGAACTTGTGCTGCAGTGGCTCTGGATAGCTTCATAGTGCTGTAACTTAACCCATTGTACCACCAGGGAGGCCCTATAACAGTAAGTATTGTAGAATTTATTTGAGGCATCTCTTTGGAAAAAATGATTAAAATATGTCTCAACATTTCAGGCAGTAACCTTTTGTTATTTGGAAAACACATTTTAGTCTAGTATTTCATTCCTCCAATTATTTTTTGGTGCCTGAGGCATTGTTATTTGGTACTATGAGATAAAATGATTATATTTTTAACTAAAATTTTCGGTGTTTATTCACAATTGCATATCTCAAAAAGTATGGAAGAAATGAAGTTTCAAAGGAAGTCAGTAAGAATTGAGTGACCAAATACATCTTGAGGCTGATGTCTAGGATTGAACCAATTATGATTCTTGTATGTGTTTTATGGTTTCAGGTCTTATATCCAAGTCAGGTCTCATCAGTTTTTTATGTATATAGGTAAACTATGATCTAGTTTCAGTTTGTTTGTTTGTTTTTGCATGTGGCTGTCCAAGGTTTCCAAACCATTTGTTAGAAAAGCATCCCTTTCTTTTTTGTATGGTTGTGGATATTTTGTCATAGGTGAACTGTATATGTGAATTTATTTCTGGGATCTCATTCTATCCCATTGGTCTTTTATTTTGATATCAATCCCATACTGTTTTAATTACCATTGCTCTGTAGTATAGTTTGAAGCTAGAGAGTATGATACCTCCATTTCTTCTTTTCTCTCAAAATTCCCTTGACTGTTCAGGGTATTTTGTGGTTCCATATACATTTTAGAATTATTTATTCTGTTTCCTTGAAGAATGTCATTGGAATTTTGATAAATTTTGCATTTAATCTGTAAATTGCTTTAGGTCATATGGCCATTTTAAAAAAAGATTCATTTTTATTTATTTATGCATACAAGAACTGGGGTGTAGGCCAGAGGTGCAGAGGGTGAGAGGATTCACTAGAGAAAGAGTGGGGAGCAAAACATCACTAGATACATAGCGGGGAGCAGAACAGGTGGACCTATGGAAATACACTACTGAGGGGAGCAGCAGTCAAGACAGGAGAGGTCTGCTCTGCCACATGGATTAGCTTCCTGTCTGGGGTTGAACTCATGCTGCAGTGGCTGTGGATAGATGTCTCCATAGTGCTGAGACTTAACCCCTTGTGCCGCCAGGAAGGACCCTGGGTTCTAATTTTTAGGGACACTTCATTTCTCTGCTTGTTATTGCTCTGTACAAGCTGCCTATTTCATCCTGGTTCAGTCCTGAAAGGTTTAAACATTTGAGTATGTATTTAAACGCTTGTCCATTTCCTCGAGGTTGTCCAAAACTATTGAGATGTTTATAGTTGTCTCTTATCACCCTTTATATTTCTGTAGTATTGAAAAATTGCCTCTTTTCTTGTATCAGTTCTTGCACTTTATATTTTTTTCCTTTTTTCAAAAAATAAAAATTTATTCTTTTAATTGTGGTAACATTAGAATTCTCCCCATTAGGTATCACCACCATAGGGTATCTGCCACAAAATCACCCATAGTCCACCAGCATAGTCTTTGTGCTCCCTGTGCTCTTCGTTTCTACTCCTCCCTCTACTCCCTTCGGGTATCAATTCTATAGTCAGTTTTCAAGAGTTAGCCTTTTTTTTCTTTAATTTAATTTATATCCTTTACATTATTATGTAGCCCCCATAACTTTCCCACCACCAATTCACCTGTGAACCATCACCATAGTCCCTTGTGCTCTTTTCTCCCATATTTTTGTCCCTCTTCCTCCCCCTCCCCTGCAGAATGTCTCTTATTTGTGGTTGCCTTTTTGTTGTTTTTGATTTTTGATTGATGACTAGTATTCCATTGTGTACATGTACCACATCTTCTTGATCCTGTCATCAATTCTTGGGCATTTGGATTGTTTCCATATTTTAGTTATTGTAAATAGTGTTGCAATAAACATAAGTGTGCATGTGTCTTTTTGGATTACTGTTTTTGTGTCCTTTGGTATATTCCTAGGAGTGGATTGCTGGATTGTATGGAAGCTCCCTTTTTAGTTGTTTGAGAAACCACCATACAGCTTTCCAAAGAGGTTGGACCGGTTTGCATTCCCACCAATGGTGTAGGAGCTTTCCTTTTTCTCCACATCCTCACCAACATTAGTTTTCTGTTTTTTCAATGTGTGTCATTCTTGTTGGTCTAAGGTGGTATCTCATTGTGTTTTTTATTTACATTTCCCTGATTATGAGGGATGTTGAATATTTTTTTCATATGCTTGTTTACCACTTGCATTTCTTCTTTGGAGAAGTGTCTTTTAAGTTCTTTTGCCCATTTAGTGACTGGATTTTTTGCTT
Organism: Scalopus aquaticus; assembly: GCA_004024925.1. NCBI lineage: Eukaryota > Metazoa > Chordata > Mammalia > Eulipotyphla > Talpidae > Scalopus > Scalopus aquaticus. The sequence continues at coordinate 24,217 of PVIJ01013934.1, forward strand.
TGTTTTTGTTGAGTCGTGTGAGTTTTTTGTGGATTTTTGTGATCAGTCCCTTGTCTGTTGTATGGAGTACAAATATTTTCTCCCAGTTAGTGGGCTGCCCATTTGTTTTGGTTAATGTCTCTTTTGCTATACAGAAGCTTTTTAGTTTGATGTAATCCCAGCTGTTTATCTTTTCCTTCACTGTCTTTGCTTTGTCTTTAAAAATGTCACTAAGATGTATGTCATGTAGTGTTTTGCCTATGTTTTCTTCTATATGTTTTACGGTTTTCGGGTCTCTCATCCATTTTGAATTGGTTTTCGTGCATGGCATGAGGTAGTAGTATAGTTTCATTTTTCTGCAGTTAGTCATCCAGTTTTCCCAGTACCATTTGTTGAACAAACTGTCCTTGTTCCATTGCATGGTCTTTGCACCTTTATCAAAGATTAGTTGTCCATATATAGTGGGTTGATTTCTGGGTTTTCTATTCGATTCCATTGGTCAGTGTGTCTATTTTTCAGTACCATGCAGTTTTAATTATTATGGCTTTGTAGTATAGATTCAAGTCAGGGAGGGTGATACCTCCATTTTCATTCTTTTTGGTGAGGAGGGCTTTGGCTATTCGAAGTTTTTTTGTGGTTCCATATGAGCTTCATCAGTATTCGTTCTATCTCTTTGAAAAATATCATTGAGATTTTTATTGGAACAGCTTTGAATCTATAAATTGCTTTTGGCAGTATGGCCATTTTAATAATGTTAAGGGGATGTCTTTCCATTTCCTTGTGTCTTCTTCTATTTCTTTTAATAGTGTTTTATAGTTTTCTTTGTATATGTCTTTTATCTCTTTTGTTAGGGGTATTCCCAGGTATTTGATTTTTTTTTATTTTGATTTTACCTATTTTTTTAAAGATTTATCTATTTATGCATACAAGCAGGGGTGTAGGCCAGAGGTGTGGGGTGGTGAGAGGATTCACTGGAGACAGAGTACGGAGCAGAACAGGCAGATCAACTGAAGTACGCTGCTGAGGGGACCAGCGGGAGAGGCAGGAGAGGTCTGCTGCACCATGTGGGAATCTCCCTGTCTGGGTATCAAACTTGTGCTGCAGTGGCTGTTGATAGCTTCAAAGCGCTGCGCTTAACCCATTGCGCCACCAGGGAGGCCCTGCTTTCGATTTTAAAAGAGGCGGTTTTCTTGATTTCCTCTTCTTCAGATTGATTGTTTGCATACAGGAAAGCTCCTGATTTTTGTGTGTTGATTTTGAATCCCTCTACTTTACTAAATTGATTGTTCTGATTAGTTTTTCTGTGGAGTTTTTCGGGTTCTCTATGTATATTATCATATATTGTCTGCAAATAGTGAAAGCTTTACTTCTTTCCCTATTTGGATTCCTTGTATGATTTGCTCCTGTCTTATTGCTCTGGTTATGCTTCCCAGTATTGTATTGAAAAGAAGTGGTGACAGTGGACAACCTTGTCTTGTTCCGGATTTCAAGGGAAAGGCTTTCAGTTTTTCACCATTGGGAATGATATTGGCTGTGGGTTTGTCCTATATGGCCTTTAGCATGTTGGGGTATGTTCCTTCTATCCCTAGAATATCGAGGACTTTCATCATAAATGTATGTTGGCCTTTGTTGAATGCTTTATCAGCATCTATTGATATGATCATATGGTTTTTTGGTGTTTTTTTTTGTTGATGTGTTGGATTACATTAACTGATTTTCTGCTATTGAACCATCCTTGTGCCCATGGGATAAATCCCATTTGGTCATGGTGAATTATCTTTTTGATGCATCGTTGGATTCTTCTAGCTCAAATTTTATTGAGGATTTTTGCATCAGAGTTCATTAGAGAGATTGGCCTGTGATTTTCTTTTTTTGTGTTGTCCTTGTTTGGTTTTGGTATTAGGGTAATGGCTTCATAGAACAGATTTGGTAGTATTCCTCCTTTCTCAATTTTTTGAAAGAGTTAGTGTAAGATATGTTCTAGCTTGTTTATGAATGTTTGGTAAAATTCATTTGTGAATCCATCTGGTCCTGGGCTTTTGTTTTTGGGGAGTGTTTTGATTACTGTTTCTATTTCGGTGCTTGTAATTGGTCTGTTTAGGTGCTCTATATCTTCTTTATATAATTTTGGATGGTTATATCGTTCTAGGAATTTGTCCATTGCTTCCAGATTTTTGAACTTGTTGTCATATAGAATTTCATAGTAATCTCTGACTATTTTTTTTATTTCTCCCGAGTCTGTTGTAATTTCTCCTTTTTCGTTTATGATCCTATTTATTTGTGTTTTCTCCTGTTTTTTCTTTGTGAATCTGGCACAGCAGACCTCTCTTGTCTTGCCCACTCCTCTCTTCACCGTGTATTTCAGTAGATCCGTCTGTTTTTCTCCCCACTCTGTCTCTGGTAAATCCTCTAAAATCCCCCTCCCACCTCTGGTGTACAGCTTTGAACTTGTTTTTCAAGATATCTTGGGTATGTGGGATCCCATGAGATTCTAAATGAATTTGAGATTGAATTTTTTTCATTCCTGCAAAAAAAAGTCATTGGGATTTTGATAAGGGTTGCATTAATCTGTACATCACTTTGGGTGGTATTGCCATCTTTATAATATTAAGACTTTCAATCCATAAAAATAGGATATCATTCTATTTATTGATGTTTATTAATTTCTTCCAAGAAGATTTTGTACTTCGTAGCACATTAAGTCATTCACCTTCTTGGTTAAGTTTATTCTTAATATTTTACTTTTTAAATGTTAATTGTAGATGGAATTATTTTCCTAACTTCATTTTGAATGTCATTAGTACATAGGAATGCAACAGATTTCTGCATATTGGTTTTGTATCCTGCAACTTCATTGAATTCATTTTGTGTGAGTGTGTGTGTGTATGCAATCATTAGAGTTTTCTACATAAAAGATCTTATCATCTGCTAACAGAGTTAATTTCATTTTTGATTTGGATGCCTTTTGTCTCTTATCTATTTTCTTTTTTTTTAAATTTGTTTATGCATACAAGCTGGGGCATAGGCCAAATGTGTGGGGCGGCGAGAGGTTTCACCAGAGATAGAGTGGGGAGCAGAACAGGCAGGTAGATGGAAATACACTGCTGAGGGGAGCAGTGGGCAAGGCAAGAGAGATCTGTGCCACCATGTGGGAGTCTCCCCAGCCAGGGGTCCTGCCCCTGCCTACAACTCCACAGCACAGCGCGCTTAACCGCTGCGCCACCAAGGAGGCCCTCATCAATTTTCTTGCCTATTTGCTTCAGCTAGAACTGCCAATACTATGTTGAGCAGAAGCAGTGAAAGCAGGCATCCTGGTCTTGTTCCTGACCTTAGAGAAAAAACTTCCAGTCTTTCACCATTAAATATGGTGTTAGCTGTGAGCTTTTCATATTTGGTTTTTATGATGTTGAGGAAGTTCCCTTAGATTCTTAGTCTGTTGAGAGTTTTTATCCACAGGCGGTTGAATTTTGTCAAGGGCTTTTCTGCATCAGTTTAGATCACTGTGTTAGCTAGTACAGATCTTGAAGCAGGGAAGAGACCAAATAAACATTTTGTTTTACAAAGATCTCTCTGGGTTCAGGCAGAGTCCTTGGAGGAGGGCAAGACTGAAAAGAATGGAATGTCCTAGGAAATTTCTGCAGAAACCTCAGGGACAGATAATGATGACTTAAGCTAGGGCACCCCCCACTCTGCGATTGGCATGGGCAGACTCTTGAGGTGCAGCAGCCTCAAAGGCCTGGATGGGAGGGAAGGCTATAGGTCAGGTGTAGAGTAGAAGCCTCCCTAGCAGATCTTAGTCAGAGGTCCAGAGGGCAAGCGAAGTGTATTCTGGGGCACTTTTGAGCAAGCCGAGTGTGCGGGGATTAAGATCTAAGTTTTAAGGAATTTGTTTTTTTTTTAAGATAAATATTTTTATTGTTATTTATGTCTTTTACATTTTATATTCCCCTTGGGTCACCCACCACCAATTCACCCGTGATCCATCTCCGTGGTTCCTTGTGTTCTTTTGTACTCCATTTTGTGCCCTTACCTGCCCCTCCCTCCCTCCCCCCCCACAAGTGTCTCTCTCCTATTTGGTTTCCTTATAGTCCTGTTATAAGTGAAACCATTCGATATTTTTCTCTTTCTTTATGGCTTATTTCACTGAGTATGATCCCCTCTAATTCCATCCATGTCGCTGCAAATTGCATGTGTTTATCTTCTTTGAATGCTGAATGGTATTCCATTGTGTATATGTACCACATCTTCTTGATCCAATCATCTATTTTTGGACATCTGGGTTGCTTCTATACCTTTGCTATTGTGAACAGTGCCGCAGTGAACATACGGGTGCATGTATCCTTTCGGATTAGTGTTTTTGTGTCCTTTGGGTAGATTCCCAAAAGTGGTATTGCTGGGTCGTATGGAAGCTCCATGGTTAGCAGTTTGAGGAATCGCCCATACAGCTTTCCATAGTGGTTGGACCAGTTCACATTCCCACCAGCAGTATAGAAGAGTTCCTTTTTCTCTACATCCTTGCCAGCATTTGTTGTTGCCTGTATTTTTAATATGTGCTATCCTCACAGGTGTGAGGTGGTATCTCATAATGGTTTTGATTTGCATTTCCTTGATTATAAGTGATGTTGATCATTTTTTCATGTTGGCCATTTGATTTTCTTCTTTGAAAAAGTGCCTTTCTAGCTCTTCTGCCCATTTTTTTTGACTGGGTTATTGGCTTTGTTTTTGTTAAGTTGTATGAGTTCCTTGTAAATTTTTGTTATCAGTCCCTTATCGGATGTATTGTGTACAAATATATTTTCCTAGTTGGTAGGGTGTCTGTTTGTTTTGGTTAATGTTTCTTTTGCTGTACAGAATCCCCTTAAGAGATGTTAAGGGATTTGTAATGAGCAAGGAAGATGAGAGCAGGACGAAGGCAGGGAGGAGGAAACATCAAACTGGAGCCCCCTAGTGGCCACAGCAGCTCCGAAGGATGGGACTTGGGGAGAGGGGACGCTGGTATCTGTGAAAAACACCAGCAGTGAACAATTTCAAGAAGGGCGCTTTACCGAATGCTGAATAGTATTCTATTGTGTATATATACCACATCTTCTTGATTCAAAAAAGATAAACACATGCAATTCGCAGCAACATGGATGGAACGAGAAGGGATCATGCTCAGCGAAATAAGCCAAAAGGAAAAAGAAAAACATCGAATGGTCTCACTTATAACAGGAATATAGGGGAATCAAATACAAGAGAGTCAACCAGTGAGAGGGGGGGAGGATTGGGGCTCAGAACAGGGGAGAGGGGAGCACAGGGGACTGTGGTGACGGTTCACAGGTGAATTGGTGGTGGGAAACCTATGGGGAATATACAGTAATGTAAAAGACACAAATAAAAATAACAACAAAAAATTTAATTAAAAAAAAGGACGTTTTTTCCGACCGTGTTGGCCTGCCATGGACTGTTTTCTAGCACTGGAGCCCACCGTCCTCTCTTCTTCTTAGCTCTTTAATTTGACTTTTTCCCCCCTCCTACTCAAGAAAAATCCTCCAACTGAAAAAGTGCAAATTCCCAATAAAACTCGAACACTGTCCTTTGAATCTGCCTTGGCTTTTTGTTACCCGCACCGCGCCCTACGCGTTCTGTCGCAACAAGAATCCAAGGGTGGAAAAGCTCCTTTCCTGCAGCCCCTGGAAGCAAAAGGAACTTTCAGAGGTGGGAACAGATCTCGGAGCTGGAAAAATGGATAAATCCTAGAGACCGAGGAGCCCTAAGCGAGTGCGTGTGGCGGGGATGGGGCTTGGGGGATCTGTGAAGGGAGGGCCGTGACAATGGGGGAGACAAGAGGAAGTCCCCGGGTGGAATGAGAGCTGGACGCCCCGGTGCTGCCGAGAAGTAGAAGGAACCGGGCCCAGAAGAATTTCAGCCGCTGGAAAGAGCAAGGCCACAGGGGTCCCGTAGGGTTTGTGGTTCGCGGCATAGACCACGGTGCTCCATGTTCATTCTTGAAATCAGCTAGCATTTATTTAATGTCTTCTGTCTGCCGCACACCATGGACTTGGTCCGGATCTCAAGGAACTCCGCAGAGACAGCGTTTGGTTAACTGGTGTCGGGTTGTGGCCAGGAGGGGCTGAGAAGCCTGTCATGGAGTCCCAGCATCCGGGCTGGGACTCGGATTGCGGGTTGGGGGTTGCGGGTTAGCGAACCCCGGCTGCTCTCCTCCCTGCCCCAGCTTGCAGGGTCCCTGGGGCGGCCTGTGTCCTGCCCTGCTCGCCCCAGGCAGGACGCCCAGAGCTGAGAGCCAGTCAGGCACCCCTTCAGCCACACCCCCCTTGGCCCTCTTAAACCCTCTACGGGACAATGCGTGAAGCCCTCAGGAAGAAATTTATTGTGTCTGAGAGAAGTTCATCCAGCTGCCAAAGAAAGAAATTTCTAAATACTTTCACAGTTCCTGAGGCTTTACTGGGAGAATGTTAAAAGATCAGGATTCCTGGAGTCTGTATGGATATAGCTTCATCAGAACCCCAAAAGACTTCGGGATCGTTCACTTCAGCAAAAAGCGCTTCTGGAAATGTAACACTCTCAACTCCTCAAAGTGATTTCCCACATGACTTGTGGTTTAGATGACCTTGGCGAGTTTGCAAGTTTAAGAGACTTGTACACAGCCAGCTTCTCTATAAATTCATAGTCAGACTCAAGTTGATAGAATATTTCTATGCGCAGGGAAGGTTTCCCAAAGCCGGAACAGTAAGACAGGAAGAAAGGGCAGAACCCAAGGGCAGCAACTGAGATGGAGAAATTCTTCTATCAGTCATGTCTTAAAAATCCAGATATGAAATAAATGCTAAAACATATCATGAAAATAGCAATAATGCAAGAAATGACAAAAAAAATAAGGCAGTACTCTGAGAAAACATTGAATGCTTTCCACAGGGACAATTGCTTTAAGGGGAGTAAAGACTTGTTGACCATCAAAAATCAGGCAATGCTGCAAGGGCTGCTGGTGAGGACTCATCTGCTGAGCACCTCACTCCTCAGGTGCAGGTTGCTGCCCCAGAGACCCTAGAGACACAGCACCCAGTCCAGGGCTGGCAGCTGTCTCTAGAGCTCAGCAGCTGGCAGCAGGACCAGCAGGGCAGAAGTCCCTGCGTCCCCCAGTAGAGATTTACTGTCCCAAATGAAGGATCTGGGTGGGAAGATTAAAGACCATCTTGTAAGAAACAACTGAAATGCACAGGTGTGGGCAGGTGCAGTATCTCTGCTCTGTGAGAACCTTCATGCACTGAGAATGGAGAACCCTGAACTTGGGGCACCTTTGCAGGACCCTTTGCAGCCCCAGCACGCTATAGGGAGTATTATGGGCTTTGTTTCAGGTTTTGTAGAGTTCCCTAGAACTCAGGGAGCTGGGAGATCAGAGAGGCCTATGGGGCAAGAGCCAAGGAAGCCACAGGAGCCCTTAAGCTCAGGGTTTATTCCTGGCTTGGGGAGGGGCAGGGATGGCCTGGGAAGCTTGAGGCTCTGAGGAAAGTCACTGTTTAGCTCTTCGGCTGGTAAAAGCACAATTCCCTCATTAGACACTATAGAAATTTTTTTCAGCAAATGCTGTAGACTCCTGTTGGATGAAGTGAATTTATGCACTTATAAAATTCAGAAGTCAGTTTCAGTAGCAGGTGAATCAGGTACTGCCATTGTTCTTGAAATTTGAAGCAAAGTGGTACATTTTAAAAGCAGTAGGAATTGCATTTACTTAGTTCCCAATGTGTCAGCAACTTTTCTTCTTGAGAAAAAAGAATTTATTCTTGATAATAGCTCTTAATTCATTATAATATTTGCTGCATTTTGAGTTTTGAAACATTCCCTGCTAAACAGAAACCAAACAGAAGCTATTTTAAGATAAAGTGCATTGAGCAAAGTTTTTCTAATGAATTATAGAAATGATTCCTGAAAGTATAGTCTTAAGTGAAATTTTTGTTTTGTTTGTAGTTGGGAAGATTTAAAAAAATATTTATTTATTTATGCACACAAGAACTGGGGTGTAGGTCAGAGGTGTGTGTGTGTGGGGGGAAGAGGATTCACCAGAGACAGAGTGGGGAGCAGAACAGGTGGGTTACTGGAATACGCTGCTGAGAGGAACAGTGGGTGAGACAGGAGAGGTCTGCTGCGCCATGTGTGTTATTGCTGCAGTGGCTGGCAGTAGCTTCATAGTGCTGAGACTTAACCCCTTGAGCCACCAGAGAGGCCCTCAGTGACTGCTCCTAGCTGTGTCATCACACTGGTGGTTGGGGAGCACCCGCAATCTTCCCAGAGCTGGGGCCCCCACACACAGCCATCCTTCCTGAAGGAAGAACTCCCAGAGCTTCTTGACCGCACTCATGGGAGAGAGACACAGGACCAGGGAGGGGACACACACACACTCACCTGGGGACCCCCGGGGGGCAGCTGGAGCAGGAGCAGCAGGGCGGGAGGAGGCAGAGCACAGAGCTGGGGCAGGAGCAGGCACCATCTCCTCAGGCTTGGGGTGCAAACTGCCCTCCCCTCCCCATCATCACATCCAGCTACTCCCCAGGACAGAGGCCCAGACCCAGGCCCCCATGAGGGACAGGCCAGCGCCTGCTTGTGGTCCTGACCCCTCAGTGTGAGCAGGTGTCCCTGAGAAGCATCAGGACACAGGACATTGTCCCCATGGAGTCGGGGTCCCCCCACAGGCCCCCGTCCTGCTCTGTCTGCTTGTTCAGTTCCCCTGAAGGTCAGTCCCTGCCCAGCCCTGACCCTGGGGACAAGGACAAGGTCCTGCCCCCCATACAGCAGGAGCCAGGTCAGATCCCCACTGAGGGCTCATCCTGGTCCTCTCTAACTCTGTGGGAGATTCTGCCTCGGGGTGAGACATCCGGTGGAGACAGAGCAGCAGAGAAGGGAAAATGAGTCCTGGTCGGAGAAAACACCCACTCGCTGGGGGCTGGGGGGGTAGGCGATGGTCCTGGGGACTGACTGTGAGGTCACCTCTGGATTTGGCCACTCTCTGTGTGACCATCTTCATCCAGCCCCTTAACCTTCCTGTCTCACTTTCTTCAGTTGCCAAATGGGGGTAGTAACAGCATTTCCCTCCCAAGTTTAGAATGAGAATTATGTGAATTTATATTTGAAGAGTCACGACAAGGGCCCTGCCCCAGTAAGTGTTAGAGACACTGTTAGGCTCAACCGCCCCTCCCCAACAATAAGGGCGCTGTGAAGAATCTCCGCGAAGATGTGTGACCTTGGAAAGAAACTCATTTCCCCACTACCCAGACGGGGCCGCTGCAGCCCGAATGCACCTGCAAGGCCATCTGATCCAAATGGAGCTGCCCCCACCCTTGGAATTCCTTCACCCTCTATAAAAACCCACCCCCCTGGTTATGGGGAGCCTGGGATCTGTGAACCTCGCCCGGGAGTTGCTAATAAAGGCCTCTGTATCTTACATTCCCCTCTGCTTCACTGCCTCTTCTATAGCTCGACCTCACATATGGTGCCGAAACCTGGGAGGTGTGGTCCGGACCCATCTTCCTGGGGTCCGACTCCCTCCAGACCCCCTTCTCTCTCTCTCTCTCTCTCTCTCCCTGTGGACCACAGACCCACAACTACTATTGACAACTCTATTCTCTGGCAGCTTCCTTCTCCTGTTCCTCCTTCTGTGTTACCATGAGGGAGACTAAGGGCCTGTGACTGAGTACAGGCTAATTTTGGAGCCTCTGCCTCCCACCACTCTTCCGTCGCCACCCTGGATCTGGTGTGGGTGAGTCCCCCTCATTTCTGTCTCCATATAGGTCACTGAATGGTCTTTTGCCTGGTCCAGCGCCTTTCTGTCTGGCTCAGTCTTTCTTTCTACAGTCCTCCCTGAGGCAGTCCTCCCTGAGGCATTTCTCTCCCTGTGAAAATGTCTCCTGTTCTCTCCTTGTCGGTTTAAAGTCCTCCCTAAGGCATATCTGGGTGGAAGAACGAAGGTCTAGGCGTGGGCTCTTCTCTCTCCCACTCATGGAAGACCCGGGCCATTTAAAGCATCCATAAAGGGACCATTTATTTAAAAGTTCCACAATGGGGGACCAGAATTCAAAAATTGACGGGAATCTTTGTTCCTTACATTCAGGCCTTCCTTTTGTTGCGCTCCCGCCCTTCCCTCCTCCAGACCTGCCACACCTATCAGGTCCTTCTGGCTAGGGAACCAGCCCCTCCGTCTGTCTCTTCCCCCAAGACTTAAATGTTCTAAACAAGAAGCACCTAGTCCTTCTTTAAATAATGCCTGGTCCCAGTACAAAAATCTAAGATGGGCCTTCTCTGCCCATGTAAGAAAACTGAAAGAACTAGCCAATGATCTACGAGCCCGGAGACAAAATGATGACTCTTATGTCTGGCAGAGGGTAATGTCCCCACTCATGGCCTGGCTCACCCCCCCGGGACCCTTGATACTAATCGCTTTATTCTTTGCCTTTGCACCCTGTTTCCTCTGGTTTCTTTCCAGCCGCATCCAGACGATGACCCTACTTTCAACCAGCTCCTCCTACGCCCAGGCCAACCGCTGCTGAGTCGGGACATGCCCACGCAATCCCACTACGACCCCTCTCAGCAGGAAGTAGCTAGACGACAAAGGTTGCCCCTATCACTGTGATCAAAAGGTGGGCATGTTAGGCTCAACGCCCCCCTCCCCAACAATAAGGGCGCTGTGAGAATCTCGGCAAAGATGTGTGACCTTGGAAAGAAACTCATGTCCCCACTACCCAGATGGGCTGCCGCAGCCCGAATGCACCTGCAAGGCCACCAGGTCCAAATGGAGTTGCCCCCGCCCTTGGAATTCTTTCACCCTCTATAAAAACCCGCCCCGCTAGTTGTGGGGTGCGACTCCACAGACCCCCGCTTGGGATCTGTGAACCTAGCCTGGGAGTTGCTAATAAAGGCCTCTTTATCTTACATTTCCCTCTGCTTCTTTGCCTCTTCTATCACTCGACCTTACAGACACATCATTAAAATAAATGAAGTACAACCTTCAGTGAGGTTGTGCTGGGTCTTCTTAGAGCTGCACTATTTTCTAGTGCCCCCTCCCATCCCACTCCAGCCCCACCATATTCAGCCCCCTCCTTACAGTCAGCTGCTCCCCACTTTCCTCTTCTTGGCAGACAGATGTCTGCAATCATACCTGCTTAGAAAGGGTGGGGCTTCTAGGGCATCTCTTGAAGCTTAAGGAGTTTCAGAGTACCCAGCAGACCCAAAATCTGCCTGCAGAGTTTGCCCCTGCAGTTCGTAGCTCAGAAGCCAGACTGGGAGCCAAGGGGTCCTCATGGCTGAGAGAAGGTGGTTCCCAGGAGAACAGAGAATCAGCACCTGACTTGGGTTGATGGGTGTCTGTTGAGGCCAGTCCTGGGACCCCACAAAGCTCCCCTTAAAGAGTCACACTTTTCTGCCTCCTTCTTCCATTTCAAAGTGAAAGCTTGAAATGCAAGCCTCAGCAGACTCCACCCTGCCCTCTACAGTGCACCCCGGTTATCAGGAAGGAAAAAGCACAATCATGGGAGCCAGCAGAGGGGAGGGGCAGGCACCCTGACACCCCTGTAGGCACATGGAGGGCACCCACCCAGCACCCCCGTTGAGCACCCACTGCGCCGCAGGCTGCTTGGCCTCCAAACCCAGAACTGGGGTGAATGTGGGGCCAGTCAGGATGGACACTGAGCCCTGTGCAGGGCTGGGCCTGTGCCCAATGGTGACCCAGTGACCCCATGGCAGCTGTCACCCCACATGGCAGGGCCTGTGAGGAGCCCCCAGGGGGGCTGTTTCTCTTCTCCTCACAGCAGCTGACCCAAGAGCCCCACCCTGGACACCAGGAGTCACACTGGGCACCAGGAGCTGCCAGGACCTGGTCCTGCCCACACTGTGTGGACGGGGCCTGCGGCTTGTTCCGATGTTAGTGTCCCCCGAGACCTGGTCACATGACCAGACCTTGTCCCACAGGACACAGGGTCACCAGGAAGGCCCGATTCTGTGTCTCCAGGGAAACTGTGGAGCCTGGGCCTCCCCTCCCCTCACTTCCTGTGGTTTCCCCTCCTCAGTGAAGGGCACCTGTGTCGCCCCAGTTTTCTCTGCAGAAACTCCAGGGTCATCTTCACAGTCCATTCCCCACCCAGCCTACTTCTGACACACCAACAAGTTCAAGACATTTCTCAATCCATGTCCACGGCCAGCACCTATTCCAAGCCTCCCTCATTCTCCCTCGGCCCAAGCACTGACCTTCTCAAGGCTCACCGCACCCCCCCTCCAGCCTCACCTCCTCCAGCTCATTTCCTTCCAGCGTCATGACCCTCCCCAGTCAGCTCATGTCAACGCCCAGCCTCATCTTTCAAGGGATCCCTCTGCTTAAAGGAGGGGCTCCCAGGTACCCCCCCACCTTGACTTCCTCCCATTGCTCTCCCAGGGGACCCTCCTGGCTCAGGTGACTCCCTCCAATGCAGGGAGCGCCCCCAGCCTCAGGCCTCTCACAGTCCCTGCTGCCCCTGCTGCCCCTGCTCCCCAAGCCCCTCACCTCTCAGGCCTCACGTGAAGTGACCTGTTCAGAGGGGCATTCCCCGACTTCCCGACCCCACCTTGTGCACCCTGCATCTGCTCGTTGGGTTTGGGGTGCCTATTCTACACCACAGCCCTGATGTGTGTCGTGTGGAGAACAGGGTGAGACCCCCAGTAGGAAGCTGATGCGGTGAAATAGGACGGGTCTCACTTCCTGCCCACCAGATAAATATTCCCATCTCTCGCATTTAACGTGTTTGTCTTTTTACATTCTAAGGAAAAGGAAGGGCATCCCTGAGAGGATAACAGGGAAGTTAAACAGGGATAACAAAGCAAGCCGGCACCCACCTAAATCTCCAGCACCTGGATCAAAAGGATGCAGGCACGCCCCTCCTACCTCCCCTTTGCAGACCCTTGCCCATCCCCCCCCTTTTTTTACTTCTTTGTATAAGTCCCCTGCCCTCTGCCAACGAGCAGGACTGTGGCTTTCAGACACGGGTCTGCTGCCCTCCTCAGTTTGTAGACAAGTTAAACTGCAAGAGGGTGGTCCTCAGAAAGGGGGAGTGTCCCAGGACCCCACCCCCACCTCAGGCCGGAGAGAGCCAGGACACCTAGGACTACGATTCCCAGAATGCCATCATCACCAAAGGAAGGATGCTGAGGACTGAGGGTGGAGTTAAACAATGGTGTTTTGGTGTTTTTTTTGGATTTAAAAAGACTTGACCTGTGAACTAGGGGAGATTTTGGTCCGTGGTGGTGGATTGAGGAGAGTTTTCCTGAGTAGGCAAGGAGAGTCCAGCTCAGCGAAACTGGTAGGACGTTTTTACCAATTTATTTCCTTATCTTTTCTTTTTTACTTTTTGTAAATAAATCTTTTTATTAATTTTATTGTGTGTGCCTGCATTTGAGTTTTTAAGTCTCTTTTTAAGCGCACGGGTGGGAACCCAGACAGGCACCCCAAGGTGTTACCCTGTAGCAAAACTACTTTCCTTCTCCTCAAACTCTGTTTCCTTTCATTGGCTGAGGGAAACTGAGGCCGTGTGAGTGCTGCACCGTGCCCAGCAGGGAGGGGCCCACACCAGCCTCGGCTGAGCTGCAGAGGAGGCGCCGCTGCTCGTTGGCCCCTCGGCCTCGCCCACTCAGAAAACCCTTCAGTTCCCTGAGAACACGAGACGTCACCTCTGCCCTGAGCACCAGCGCCTGATGCACACAGCGCCCATCGCGCAACCCTGTTTCCTGTCCACCCCCAACATAACTGGGTCACTACTCTCATCTCACTGAGATGGAAACACTCAGGTGAGCACCTGCACCTGCCCCCCAGGCCTGCCCAGGGCTCAGGGTCCCCAGGCAGTGACTGGCCAGTGTGACCCTCACCGCACTCCTGCCAGGGTGTCGTCCTCAAGAGACACAGGGCAAGTGAGGGGCATCAGGAAACTTCACGACAGAGCATGCAGGGACCTTGGGAGAGTTAAAGAAGCTTCTGAGGTAAGGGCAACAAGTGGAATAAAGGAACACCCAAAGATAAGGGCAACAGATTCCAAAGGGAGCTAATCAAACACCCCAGATCTAGAGCAACAGGACATCTGATCAAGGATAATAAAAGTATGCTAATGACGTCGATTTTTGGAGCTGATGGAGAGTGGGGTCCTTGGGTTCACCCTGGAAAAGGCTTCACCAGAGCTCTCCTTCAGCAGCACGCGGTGCGTTTCTCCATGAGACAGAGATGTTAAATTTTAAGAACAGGTTTATTAGGGAAAGAGACAGAGGAATACAGGACACTTGCAGAGACACAGGTGGGCAGGAACAGTTGCCCAGAAACGGACAGGTTTGCTGAGAGAGGCCTGCATGGTCCCAGGCAGGCAGCTTTGAGGAGAGCTGCCTCTGCTGGGGGAGGTCAATGAAGAGAAGCCCCAGCCTGGTACAGGTCACGGCAGGGAGTGTAAACGGACTGAGTCAAAGTCCAGTAAACTGGCGCCCCCTACAGGGGTTTACGTTAAAGGTGAATTGCAGCCAGGTGATCTGAAGCCCCGCCAGGTGGGCTTCGCGAGACCTGGGACAGGAAGGAGGGGCTAGGAGATTTTAAAAAGGGAAGAAAGGAAGAGAAAGACACAGACGCCATTATGTAGAACTAGAAGAAGGAGACGTCATTATGTAGAAGAAAAGTAGGAGTTGATAGCTTGCCACGAGGTGAAAATGAAGATTTAGGGCCAGGGACTTTGGAGGCTTTGCAAGTAGCCGAAGAAAGAAGGCAGAGGCCCGAAGCGGGCCCCTTCTAAAATGTCTGAGCGCAGTCTGATGGGCCGTCTGGCCGCCGTAGCTGCTGTTTACAGTTTTGTTGGCCTAATGATGTGCTGGAGCATCAAGGCGGTTTTAAAAGCATTTTTAGTTGCATCCTGTTTCGTCCTTGGAAGTTGGAACCGGGCCTACAGTCTGATCGGTGTGTGTCGAAAAGGAAAAATCGTGGCAGGAAAACTCCATCAACATAAGAAAGAAGATGCCATTTTGGAATCGTGGCCTATTGTCTGGAGAAAGAGCTTTACAGCCAACAGTGGCAAAAAGATATCACCTTTGTTGGCTTTTTGGACTTAAAGGACTGGACATTATTTTAAATAAGGTAAATGGCCATATGTTAACTTTAGTAACTTTTGTTTTACCTCTGTTAATTTTAGTAATGTTTTGTCTTTCCCTGTTTGTTAAATAAATCCCAATGTTTTTTTCTCCTAAACCTGCCCAGGTTTATAAATGTGTGCGTGGGTGCAGAACCAAGATAGTGACCGGTAACAACTGAGGCACCGCCTTTGTCTAAATTTAAAAAGGCCTCATTTACCCTGTATTAGGAGGAGGCTGCTGCCCTGCAGAGGGACAGAGTTGGTGGAAAGAAGCACTTGCATAGTCCAGTGATAGTGGGCAGAAAGACAGCTGCCCTGAGCCAGTGGAGAAATGCTGTTCCAGTCTTCTCTTTGGGTGGGGCTCACTCCTTCATGGAGTGGTTTGTTTGTTGTTGAC
This sequence comes from Scalopus aquaticus, assembly GCA_004024925.1. NCBI lineage: Eukaryota > Metazoa > Chordata > Mammalia > Eulipotyphla > Talpidae > Scalopus > Scalopus aquaticus. The sequence continues at coordinate 39,706 of PVIJ01013934.1, forward strand.
TTTGAATAACTATGTAAAATTTGAAAGGGGCCAGAGATTCTACAGTGGCTCTCAATCTCCATATCTTTACCACTGGTCTGAGCTGACACTCCCTACAGCAGTCTGACACCTGCTTGGGTCTTGTGCTTTGTGATCTAGGCATTGGCGCCTGAGGATCTTAGTTCCTATAGGTTAATGGCTGCGGTTAATGGGTTAATAGGTTAATGGGTTAATGGTTGTGGTTATCCCTTCTACCCCCACCTCCAGCTCTTGGCACTGTGTGAGCCAGGTTTCTGATCTTGTGGCACCTCCTTTCCAGTTTTCCTATTCTCCATCAGTGGTATTGATGGAGGAGATATAATTCCATTTTTTTAACTCAAGGGTAAAACCAGACGAGGAAGTGGGGGGTAGAAGGAATTAATATAACCACTACCACAATCCCTAGGCACCAGCACCTGAGTTACAAAGCATAGGAAGGAGCTAGACTGCAGTCTAGGGCCAAAGATATGGAGATTGAGCCCATTGTAGACTCTCCCTTCTCTTTTCTAATTCTAGTTAGCTAGGAAACAGGAAACTTCCTCAAAGATGAGCCCCTCCCGGCAGAAAGAAGAGGATAAAAACGCCACCAGCCCTTTCTGCCCGCTTGTGTCTGTGCAAGTGTCCTATACTTATTTGTCCCTTTTCCTAATAAACCTGTTCTTCACAACTGAGTCTTTGCCTCGTGGAGAAACTTGCCGTGTAGCGCCGAAGGGAGCTCCGGTGAAACCTTTCCCAGAGTGGACCCAAGGACCCCGCTCCGCTCTCAAATCCATCAGAAAAATGACATCAGTATGATTACTAAATTTGAAGACTAAGCATCCACTGCCCAGCAAGCAAATCTGGGAGGCTTGAAAGGATAAAGGGAGTGCATGGGGCTGCCACGGGAACCTGGGCATGGGCTGATGATCCAGATCATCAGGAAGGATGGTACAGGCTGGGAGAGGGGCACCCCAGAGACCCCAAGCCTGCCCGCTCTAAATAAGTTCTGCCATCCGCTGCTTCAAGACAAAACATACTCTAGTGTCTAAGACCTTTAATGGAAAGGAACATTAATACAATTAGTGTGCAACAGAGAGAAGACAAAGAATAAGTAACAGGGTGGTCCCCAGGAAAAGGGACTGTCCCAGGTTCCCTACCCCACCCAAGGGAGGGTGGAGCTGAGCAGGAGAACTAAGAAGCTGGAGAAGACAGAAGGAGAAACATGGAGAGGAAGAAAGGAAGCAGGAGGGAGAGCCAGAAGAGGCACATGGAACAGAGAGAGAGACATGTCAGAGGCTGCACTGGCCTGGCCTGATTGAAGCAGATGTGGGTGAGAGACCCCTGGGGAGATTAACAATGGTGACGTTGATCTTGATTTTGTTCTTTCCATTCCAGAATTGTCTGGCTGTTTCTGACCCTTTTTTATGGGTCCCTGCCAAAAGGTGTTTTAGACTTATGGCAGGCTTTGGGCCTGCTTTGGACCAATACCATTTGGGTGAACTTTTACCCACGTGGTGATGGGTAACATTGGATGTTTGATTTACAACTATATTCTCTGTCTTTTCTAATTCTATTAAGGTTTCTTCCCACTGATGCCAAACTGTGCTGTTACCGTACTCTTGGTGCCGCTGCTGGTGTCTTTCACCCTGGTAACCACCACGAATTCTTGTCTCATGAAGCCGTAAAAAGGAATTCACAGATGTTTGAATAAGTAAGCAGAGAGAAGCAAATTTTGTTTAAGAAAGAGAATTAAGGTTTATTAGGAAAAAAGGACAAAAGTAAAGACTCCCAGGTAAAAGGTACCTGGGAGGGGCAGAGAAAAGCCAATATGAGTTTTGGTTTGGGATTATATACTTTCTTTCCCTCATTATTTCAAATTCCATCAGTCTCCCTATGATTGGTTAGTTCTCAGTGGTCTCACCTTATCTGCTAGGTGACCTCTTGTATAACAACCACCATCTTTGCATACTTTCCGTATCTTTGCCCCTCCTTAATTCTTTGAGGTCCTTGCCTATCTGTCCCTGAAGTTGCCTAGTTATTCTAACTTGCCCTTGTCTCATTACTAAGTCTTATATGTTTTGTTGTGATGCGGCAGGTGGCAGAACCTATTCAGAGCGGGCAGGTTTAGGAGTTCTAGGGTCCCCTTCTCCCTGCCCTGTAACAAATAGAGTTTTTAAATCCAGCACCTGAAGTTACCCATCTCCTCGTGGATAAAAGTCCACCCAAATACGATTGGCCCAAAGCAAGGCCCGAAAACCTGCCACAAGTCTAAAACATCTTCTGGTAGGGACCTGTAGAAAAGGGTCAGAAACAGCCAGACAAGTCTGGGAGGAAAAGAACAAAATCAAAGTCACGATAAAAGTTGCCATTGATGGAGGAGATATTGTTACAGGGCAGGGAGAGGGGCACCCCCGACACCCCAGACCTGCCCTGGGTTCAGCCATCCGCTGCATCAATACAAAACATAGGACCTTTTGTGGAAACAGACTTTAATACAATCAGTACAATTAATACAGAGAAGAAAAAGAATATATTTTCTAAGTCAAGCACCCAATGTCAACCAACTCCTCGTGGGTACAAGTCCACCCAAACGGGATTGGCCCAAAGCAAGTCTCGAAAGCGTGACACTAGTCTAGAACAGCTTGTGGCAGGGACCCACACACAAGGGTCAGAAACAGCCAGACAATTCTGGGAGGAGCCAAAATACCTCTCGGCAGGGACCCATCCAAAAGGGTCAGAAACAGACAATTCTGAGCAGAACGGAACATAATCAAAACCAAAATCAACACAGCCATTGTTAACTTCCCCACGCGTCTCACCCACATCTATTTCAATCAGTCCAGGCCAGTGCAGCTTCTTTGCAAGTCTCTCTGCTCCTTGGGCCTCTTCTGGCTTTCCATCCTTCTTCAGTCTCCTGTCTTCTGTGTCTCCTCTGTGTGTTCCCTGTGTCTCTGTTTTCAAGCTTCTTATATCCTGCTCAGCTTCATCCTACCTTGGGTGGGACAGGGAACCTGGGACACACCCTTTCTCCTGGGGACCACCTTGTTACAATAAAACGAAAAATAAGATTAGAACTAGACCCACACAAGGAAGTGGGGGGTAGAAGAAATCAACATAACAGTTGGCACCCAGGCTCCTGGGTTGCAGAGCATGGGTAGGCCCTAGACAGCAGTCTCTAGGGCCAAGGATATGGAGATTGAGCCCATTGTAGAATCTCTGGGTCTCTCTTCTAATTCTAACTAGCCAGTAAACAGACAGCCATCCTTCAGGATGAGCCCCTCCCAACTGAAAGAGGCTTATATCAGTACCATCCCAGCAGGAACTCGGGCAGCCATTTCTCTGCCCC
>PVIJ01013935.1:0-43056 GCA_004024925.1 Scalopus aquaticus
AACCTCCACTACATGGCTGGCCTCTCAGGAAGGCCAAGTGTCCACCCAATGCATAGTAGGTGGTAGATAACTATTTATGGAGTGAATTAATCGCTTTTATTATGGCTGTTCATCCAAATTTAAATGCATGTGTGTTCTGATAGGAGACCTGGCTTAAGCCCAGGCTGGGGTGAGGCTGAGGTAGGGGTGTAGTTTGAGTTATGCTAACAAATGATATAGCAATCCTCTCCAGAGGAGGTGACTTGGGATTTGGAGGCCAGACGCCCTTGCAGTGTGGCTAGGACAGGTCCACCCTCTCTTTCCAGGGCCCAAGAGAAGAACCAGTTGGATCTTGGAATTTCACTCCACATTCCTCACGTGTCTGACATAGTTCAGGCATTTGATTTTGGTCGGATTAAATGGCAAGTCTGCTGCCTTGGAAACGCCTCAGGAAAGTGGCATAAATACTGTTATTTATTCCATTTACAATTGGCAGTTAAGTTTGTTTTCAGGCACCACAACAGAATTTAAAACATTCATTTAAAGTAAACCAAACTAATCAAAGGCAGCCTGCTTTTCTCTTCAAAACATTCTTTAAAAACAAACAGACTACACACCAAAGAAAGAAAGGTCCGGAACACTTCCCCTTCTCTTAATCCCCGCCCCCCATACTCACCTCACACAAAAGGACTTGCTTTGCTTGTATTGAAAGGACCCCAAGACCTGGCGTCTGCTGTCCCTTGTCTAAATTGCTGTGTGATTTGGGCAGGTCATTTGACCTCTCTGGACTTCTGTTCATCTGTTGACATGAGGAAAGAGTCCTGTATTCATCTGTCAATGGCTATGATTCCACTTCTTGGGCCAGGCAACCACACTAGCCCTCGTGATAACTTGAAAAAGAGAGTTGTTGATTCCTAACCATGAATACCCCAAAACTTACATAATGTGATAATTTGTGGTCACTTCAATTAAAAAAAAGAGTTGGGGGCCTCCCTGGTGGCGCAACAGGTTAAGCGCAGTGCTGTGGAGCTGTCAGCAGCTGCTGCAGCATAGGCCAGTTCTATGCCGGGCCGGCGCAGTTCTATGCCACATGGCGCAGCAGACCTCTCCTGCCTTGCCTGCCACTCCCCTCAGCGGTGTATTTCATATTTCATATTTCGGTTGATCTGCCTGTTCTGCTCCCCACTCTGTCTCTGGTGAACCCTCTCACCGCCCCACACCTCTGGCCTGCACCCCAGCTTGTCTGCATAAATAAATAAATCTTTAAAAAAAAAAAAGAAGAGTCGGAGAAAGGAAAAGGAGAGAGGACACATGTTGGTGATTCTGGACTCTCCTGACTCACTGTGTACCCTTGGGGCAAACCCCCATTCCTTTTTAAACCCCAAATCAGTCCATTTTAGAGGGAACTGAGTTAAATCTAGACTGAGGATTAACAAAGTGGGTTGCTGAAAGGTGCTGCAGGCTGGGCTTGTGGTCTTGAGCTTGAATATGCACACCTTTAGGCAGAACACCTACTTTTCTCTACAAGCCCCCACTACCTCCTGGGACCTCCTATCCCCTGAAGACCCTTGAGTTTCTGCTAAGAATTTCCTCCCAGTCCTGAGAACCCTACGATCTATCCACTGGATGAGGAAAGGGAAATGCCCTAAGATGCCCTATTGCTCACCTTCCTCTTCCCTTTGGGAGGTCTCTGTCAGAGATTCAAGGAAAATCTCAGGAAGTAAAATTGGCAAAGGGAGCCTGAGGATCACCTGAAGGAAAACCCAGTCTTAACTCATCAGTCCTAGCTGGAATCAGTGCAGGAAGCATCAGGTCTAACTGGCAGTGTCTCAGCCTTCTGGGACAATGATTCATTGTAAGCAAATATCTGGCAACCCTGGCTGGAAAGTGGTTTTCTTTTTTTTTTTTTTTTAAGATTTTATGTTATTTTTGCATACAAGCTGGGGTGCAGGCCAGAGGTGTGGGGCGGTGAGAGGGCTCACCAGAGACAGAGTCGGGAGAAGAACAGGTGGATCTACTGAAGTACACTGCTGAGAGGAGCAGCAGGCTAGGCAGGAGAGGTCTGACGTGCCATGTGGGAATCTCCCTAGCCGGGCGTAGAACTCGTGCCACAGCCACCAACAGCTTCACAGTGCTGGGTTTAACCCACTGAGCCACTAGGAAGGCCCAGGAAAGTGCTTTTCTTAAGAGGAAACCTGAAGCACTTGTGATTGGCCAGCCCCAGAAAGGATGTTGCAAGCGGACACAGGACCTGCCCCAGAGGCTTTCCGAGGCTGAGGAGGAAGTTGCTAAGATACTGGGAACTGTGACTATGAAAAAGCCCTCAGAGCCTCAGACCAGCTGCTGCAGGGGACTGCAGCTTGTTGGGGAGGTCCAGAGGAAGGTGACATTCTACTGAAGGGGTACAGGAAAGCCTCCTGGAGGAGGTGGCACTTCAGGCAGTCGAGAAGGAGAGGGAGGGGGGGAAGAGGACCCACAGCTTAGTAGTTGTGTGAGTCTGAGCCTGGGTCGTGTCCTCGGTGCATCGCATCGGGAGGCGCACAATGGTTGTCATTTCGAGTCATGTCAATGCTGACCACCTGCTTAAGATAGTGTGCGCAAAGTTTATCTCACGGGGTTAACTAGTTCCCCTTTTCAGTTAGCAAGGAAGGCTCTAAGTTCCTTTCAATTTCATGAGACCAAAAAAGACGAGGCTTTCCTTGCAGGAAATGGATACCTGAGTGACGCTGACGAGCTCCGGCGACGCGCCTCGGCCAATGCCAGTTGTTGTCAATAAAGTTAAGTGAACTTGAACCTCTCCGGAAAGGCTGCGACCGCCTGCCGCAAGGCATTTGGGGAATTGTAGTCTCTCCGGCAGCTCGCGGCTAAACGCCGCCCTGTGGTCTCCCGAGAAAGAGCCAGAGTCGAAAGGGGAGGGCACAGAGAGCGCGCCGACGGAGGCGCTCTGTGCGCGGTGCATCACGGGACTGGTAGTTCGCGGGCGCGCTCCTGCTGCGCCCGCCGCGCCCAGCGCAGGAGAACAGGACTACTATACCCGACAGGCCGCGCGCTCGGGGGTAAGGGGAAGCCGGCCTAGGCCTCGAACAAATCAAATCGAAGGAAAGAAACTGCCGGCTTTCAAAATCCTCCTCCTCCGCCATCATCCGCCTCCTTACGAGAGCAGGTGGTGTCGGGGACGCGAGAGGCTTAGAACCGCCCGGGGACCTGACGAGCCCGCAGGCGGGGCAGCGGAACCGCCGGCCTCGGAGGTGGAGACCCCGGCCTGACCCGGACCCTAAATCAGTCCCCGCCCCGCCGGGCGGTCGCGCGCGGTCGGGTCGCCCCACGCGGCGGCGCCGCCTGTTTACGGTAGGGTCGGGGTCCCTTTCATTTCGCCGTCACCTGCCTGGGATGGGCGGGGACGGCGCGGCCCGGGAACTGGGCGAGGACGGTGTGGCGTCTTCTGGGCCTTCTTCCAGCGCTTCCGATAGTCAAGAAGGGAGGGGGGTGGGGGGCGATGGCCCCTTGCACAAGTGGGGAAACTGAGGCTCAGAGAGGGCGTCGGCCGGCCGGCTCGCAGCTGCCAGCGTTGGCGTCTCCTGTGGGTATCGGTGTCACCTGCAGGCATTGCAAGCCCTCCAGGGATGCCGGGCGGGGCGCCCGCGCTGCCCGCCTGTCATCTGCCGCCCGCCTTCGCGCCCCGCTTCCCCGCCGCCGCCTCCCGATGGGCCCACACCCTCTGAGGGCCTGGCTGGCGCCGCAGCCCCCGGGGATCCGCGTGAGTCATTGCTGAGTCCTCGCTGGAGCGGTGGCCGTGCACCTACATAGCGCAGCGCTCCTGCCAGGAGGGAGCCAGTTCATGTGTTTATTTATGTCTGCCCTGGCTCCGCGCTGACCTTTTGCAGACCTTGGTCAAATCAGTTCTCCTCTCTGCGCACAGTCTTATTGTTCACCCTGTCATGCTTGGAGCCCCTTCTAAGTGCCAGACCCCGGGATGCTCACTTAGAGCAGTCCTGTCTGAAGGGGCCAGACGGTCCTCTTCTGCTTACCGCACCACCCCCCCAACCTCCCAGCAGCTCTCCTTGTCACTCAGAAATAGCCAGACCCCGGCCCCTTGTTAAGTCTTGTCTTAAGGCCTTTCTCACTCTCCCTGCCCTAGCCCCACAGGCCTCCTTGCAGTTCCTCTTAGCCTCCCTTCCTCCCACCAGAGCCCTTGCCTTTGTGGGGATGCTTTTCCCCAGAAAGCCACATGGCCCTTTCCCTGATAGCCTTCAAGTCTTTGTTTCTTTTCTGAAACAGCTTCTCTAACCATTGGGGTTGAATTGCATCTCTCTAAATAAGTCCTTACCCCTTTCCCTGTTAGTCTCTCCTCACTGTAAGATACTAAATATCCTGTCTTGAACATACGCAGAGGAGGGCAGGGCTCTGTTTCATTCACTGCTGTGCTCCCGGTACCTGGAGTGATGTCCCCGGCACAGCACTCTGTGTCAGTGGAGTGAGTGATTGGGCACCTCCCCCACCAGAAGAATTTGTGCTGATTGAGACAGACAGCAGACCAGTATGATAATGGCTTACAGCAGGAGGGGCGGGTGGGAAGCTAGCTGTTTGAGCATGGGGGGATGGGAGGATGGGGAGCTGTCACACTGAGTCTGGGGGAAGAGGCATGGAGGAGAGAGGAGCCTCTGTGGGCCCCTCCTAATGCTGACCCCCTTAGCAGTCCTCCTTGGTCCCCTCTAATTACCTGCCATCTCCTTTTGGTGGAAGTGGGGTCCTTTCTGCCAGTTTGTTGAGGCCCAGGCTGGACCCCCTTTAGCAGTAACTGCCCCCGGCCTATTGTGACGAGGCTGTTGTGATGTGGAGACCCCTGGTCTCCTGGGAACCCCTGAGCATATTCCCCTGTGGGTTGCCCAGGCTCCTAGCCGAGGTTCAAAGCAGACGTGCAGTGGGCTGACCCCTGTGCCCCCCGGAGTCATGCCAGCGTGGGTGGTGGCGCACGCCCTGGGATGGACGACCTGGACCCCATAGCCATCTGGGTGCAGTTTGAGGAGTGGGCCCCTGACACGGGCGGCGGCCACGCTGATCGGGCAGGTGTGTGCTGGAGGCAGGCTCTGCAGCTGTTGTGCTGGGGCTCAGTTGCCATTCACTGGGGGCCTGGAAAATGGGCAGCTCACATGATCACATGATTTTGCTCGGTGTCCCAGCTGGGGCCGCTGGGCAGACAGAGGAGGACTCTTTGGAGGTGACCCTTTGAAGGCCAAAACATGATTTTCCTGCCTTCTTGCTACCTCCTCTATCTTTCTAGAACGGTTCCCTCCCTCATGCTGTTTTCATCTCTTCTGGGGTTTAGCTCTTGGGGTCTTCATAGCGGGGGAGGGTGGGGTCAGGGTCCTGAGACTGCTGATGTCCTTTCCTGCCCCAGGCAACCTCTCCTCATGAAACCTCGGCCTTCTCAGTTTGCAGATCTCCAGGGGAGCCCACTGGTGCACTCATCATGGCCTCTGAAGACATTGCCAAGCTCGCAGAGACACTGGCCAAAACCCAGGTGGCGGGGGGACAGCTGAGTTTCAAGGGCAAGAGTCTCAAACTCAACACTGCGGAAGATGGTGAGTTCTGCCCTGCTGGCCCCAGGGAGGAAGGGAGCGTGCCGGTGAGCGCCTGTTCTTACTGCTCGCCCGGCGCCTCGAGCCCGCTCAGCAGCTCTGTCCTCCAGCTCTGAGGTATCTGCCGGCCCATCGAACAGGGAGTCTCGGAGACCCCTTGCCCGGGAGCACCCGCAGGCTTCCCTGCCTGTTTCCATGGGCACCCCTGCTGTGTGACAGTTCAGGCTGGCAGGCGCCTGTTGTCTCTTAGAGGGGATGGTAGGCAGTGAGGGACCACAGTTGGTGGCAGTTCTAGCACAGCCATCTTCAGGCCAACCCCTCCTGCACCACCATGACACCAGGCTGGTCTGGGAGTACCTGTTGCCTGCCCCAGAGCCGAGGCCTCGTGGAGCTGCGATAGGACAACAATTTGGGTCCTCCTGGGAGGTTCTGGTCTGCGCAGCCTGATGCTCCTGGGAGGGGCACGGGAGGCGGCTGCTCCTGTTTTGAGTATAGTCTCGTGAACTGGAGAGAACAGAACACAGGCCCTAGCTGTCCATCTCTGGCCAGGGCACACGGCATTGACCTACCCTGGGTCCCCGGGCATCTGGGAGTAAAGGCGCTTACGTCAGAACGTGAAGGTCTCTTGAGGTACCAGCCCAACCAGGGAAACTGGTCTCACCTTGCCCTGCTTCACGGGGCGCAGGCAGCTTCCTTCCTCCTCAGGGCCGGGGGTTGCTTGAGTCCTTGGCTGCTGGGGGCGTGGTGACGCCCGATCCTAACATAAACACATGGCCTTAAAAATGACAGCCTTCCTCCCTGGGCTTGGATTGCTTTTGATCCCCGTCTCATAAATAGGGAAGAAGGGCTTGGGAGACGGCAGTGACCGGCCCAAGGTCACACACTGGGAAGCAGCGGCGGGGATTTTCAGAGCTCCAGCTGAATTCCTGTTCCTGTGCTGCTAAGTAGAAGTCAGCTCCATTCAGTAGATGTGCGTTTGCTGTTAAATTGTCTTCCCTGAACACTGTGTCGGCAGCGTTAAGTATCACACAAATGTCATTTCAAAATATCCTCCCAAAAGCCCTTGAGAATAGGTGTCACCCCCATTTTGCAGAATGGAAAATTGTGGCTCGGGGAGGTGGCAGAACGTGCCTGAGGCACAGCTGCAGGTGATGGTGCTGGGCATAGAACACAGCTCGTCTGGCTCTGGACGCTGGGCACGTACCCAGCTTTCAGCCCGCCTCTGAGGCGCCTCGCCTGGGTGGGAACGGGGTTCCCTGGTACCTAGCGGGAGGCGCAAGGGAGAAACGTACTCCGGGAGGCCAGTTCCCATCCACGTTTCTTCCTGCCACATGCCCCCCCACCCCCCCTTTGCCACCACTCTAGCTTTTGTTTTGTTCTGAGTAACTTAGGTGGTTTTGTTCAGATTATCACATTAACAGTTGCCTGTTACAGAATATAGAATCACTGAAAGAAGAGAAAGCCATTATCACACAGTGAAGTGTGCTGCAGTTTCTCTTTTTGTTCCTCTCTTTATTCCAACTGCTTGGGACTCTGGTGCATTTTCTTTTTGGTCTTTTTTCCCTAAACATAGTTGACTTCTTTTTTTTAAAAAATAATTGAAATCAGGGCCTCCCTGGTGGCGCAGTGGTTAAGCGCTGCGCTGTGGAGCTGTCGCCAGAGGCGACGCGAGTTCAACGCCCGGCCCGGCCGGGGAGAATCCCACATGGCGCGGCAGACCTCTCCTGCCTCGCCCGCTGCTCCCCTCAGCGGCGTATTTCTGTCTATCTGCCTGTTCTGCTCCCCACTGTCTCTGGTGAGCCCTTTCGCCGCCCCACGCCTCTGACCTGTACCCCAGCCTATTTGCATAAATAAATTAATCTTTAAAAAAATAATAATAATTGAAATCATATCATAGATACTTTTAAAAGCTGCTTTAAACCTGACATAATGAGAACATTTTACTGAAGGTGATGGAGATCGGCGATGATCCCACCACCTCTAAGAGGGTAGTTACTGCTTTAACACTGAATTTCAACCCTACTGACCTCATAGGGGTGTGTGTGTGTGTGTGTGTGTGTGTGTGTGTGTGTGTGTGTGAGAGAGAGAGAGAGAGAGAGAGAGAGAGAGAGAGAGAGAGAGAGAGAGAGAGAGAGAGAGAGAGAGAGAGAAAGAGAAAATACATACAACATTTTACATGTGTGATCAGCCCAAATCACTGTGGACGGCCTCATGTTTTATTTACCTGGAATAAGGTTCCTACTATGTAAGATGCATTTTTTTCCTCACATCAAGCCCCTGTGTCTCCATTCACGAAACCACCAGTGTAACTGTAATGGGCCCGTGAATTAAACTAGCAGCCGGTCCTCTGCTGACAGACATTTCGGGTGTTTGGAATTCCTCGCCCTGGTAGTGCAGTCATGTGCCCCCACAGGAGTCATTTAGCTCTGAAGGCCTCATGCCAGCAAGCCTGGCGACCCTCTGATTTGGAGCCATTTCCCCCCTTGGCCTGGTGCGTTCCAGCCCGGGAGGCCCCGCCCACTGCCCATAGGAGGCCCCGCCCACTGCCCACAAGGTGCCCTGAGCATCTTTGCCTCAGTTGCCAGTTTCTCTTTTCCTTTGGTTCCCAAGTCCCCGTGCGGCTGCCTGACCCATCTTTGTCAACCACTGGTCGTGAGGGACACTAGTGGCCTCTAGTAGCCACTAGGGGCATAGGCAACTCTCCTGCCTCAGCTCTTCGTCACTCCCAGTCAAAGGCTAAGCTTCTGTTCTCTGGTCCCGGGCAGCCAAAGACGTGATTAAAGAGATTGAAGACTTCGAAGGCTTAGAGGCGCTGCGCCTGGAGGGCAACACGGTGGGCGTGGAGGCGGCCAGGGTCATCGCCAAGGCCCTGGAGAAGAAGTCGGAGCTGAAGGTGAGAGCTGCGGGTGAGCAGGCCCAGCCTGGGGCGGACTGGCTTCTGCTCACACAGCCGTGGCCCCTGCCTGTGCCCAGGTCCCCCACCCTCCTTCCTAATTGGCTGTTCTCACGAGCTGCTCCTCTTCCTCTGGCCTCCTAGTGTCTGGCCCTGGGCAGGCCCCTCTCCCTGCCTGAGGCATTTGCTAGGGGCCTGTGGTAACCTGCTCAGCAGTGGTGTTAGGAGCGTGAGGGGCTCACTGGGTAACATGGAAGCAGAACGCGGCAGGGAGAGCCTGTGAGGAGGGGGGGGCACAGGCAGCGTGAGCCTCTGACTCTCAGCCTCCCAGCTCCTCCCGTCGGGCAGGCCTGGCTCGGCAGCTGCGGCTGGAGGCAGCCTGCTAACTGCTTGTGGGTGAAGTTTACATCCCGGGGTGCGCCTCCTTGGCCAACACAGAAATCCTTCTGGTTTGTCCCCAAGTGGGTTCCACCAAGCTCAGCCTCCAGAGGCTCTGTGAGAAAATCAGGGTATCACATGTTTAAAATGTGGGGAGATGTCTGCCCATGTGCCCTTTCCGGGGAACCCCAGTGTATATAAGCCTGTTAAACCCTGAAGACTGGGGAGGGAGACTGTTTTCCCCCTGGAAGTGGTTCCAGGCCTGGGCTGGGCTCTCCTGCTCGATCACAAGACCGTCTCCACTTTGTGAGTCGGGAACGGGGGCCGGAGAGGGAGTGAATAGTGCAGGTCCCGAGCGTGGTAAGGGACCGAGCCCCGTTCCACACTCCGCGCCCAGGCTCTTCTGTGGCCCCGTGCACTTCCCGAAGGGCCAGGCAGGCGGGCCAGAGACACAGAGGACATGGAATCTTGCCCAGTGAGGGCCGTGGCTGGTCCACGAAGTGACCCTTGATGTTTGTTCCCTGTGGACAAGGACGGTCGGGGTGACGCCGAGGCCGTGCTGTTTCCGCTCTCCTGCCCTGGGGCTCTCCTCTCCCTGAAGGGCAGCGGGGGGTTTCCTCCTGAAGAGCTCGGCCCTCCCTGCGACCTGGATAGGACAGGAACAGAGGAGATGTGGCAGGGCCCATGGGCTGCGGGAGCTGAACGTTGGCATCCCCGCGGCCTTGTTTGCGGTCTGTGGCCTCGCACTAAACTCGGCTGTGGTCTGGGCTCCACGGGGAAAGGGGCCCTCCCTCCCGGGAAGGTGCGGGTGCAGGCGGTGTCCCGAGGGCTTGGCCTGAGCAAGGCCTGTGTCCATCTTCTCCCCCTTGAGACCCAGCTCCTTGAGTCAGCCAGGTCTCGGCCTGCTCCTGTGCCAGGAGGAGACGGGATGGGGGTAGGGCGGGTGCCCCGGGGTGTTCTGGGCACAGGACCGATGTGAAATAAGAGGTGATCGCCTGGTGCTGCGCGGGTTAGTCTTGGCAGATGAGGTCCCACGGCCTGAAGGTCTGAAGGATTGAAAAGAGGCTCTGAGAAAAGAGACTTCCTCGCTGCCGGGGCCCTAGTGTCCGCCCTCTGTGTTCGCTAGCACCAGTCACCTGTCGCTGTGGCCACCGCCACGTGGGGACTGGGGCTGGGAAGGGCGCCAGGCCAGCAGGCTGGTGTCACTGTCCTGCTTTGCCAGGGCTCCGAGGCCAGTCTCTCCCTCAGCCTGATTTCCCTCCTGGAAAACCTGAGAGCTGGGCCGATCAGGGGTCTCCCTGATGCTCCTACTGAGTCCCCCATGGCCCCCGGGGACCTTCAGGTCCCACCAGCTTCAGCCAGGGCTGGTCCAGCTTCTTGCTAAGAAGCCCGAGCGAGGATCTTGTGGTGCTCGCGAGACCGTGTCTTCAAGGACAGGTGCTGCCCGCCGGCCGCCTCTGAGGGCCTCACTAACTGCTCTCTTCCTGCTTCCAAAGCGATGCCACTGGAGCGACATGTTCACGGGGAGACTGCGGTCCGAGATCCCGCCAGCCCTGGTGAGTGAACGAGGCCGACTCCCAGCCCCGGGACCCGGGCCCTTCCGCCTGCCCGCGGCTTTTCTCCCACCGTTCTGAGATGCTGAAACGAAGCCAGGCAGGCCCAGCCCCTGCCCTGTGTCCGGGGGCAGGTGGGGGCCCAGGTGCTGCGGGGAGTCAGGCCGTGCCAGACCAAGGGGGCCTGGTCGCTGTCCCCGTCGCCCTCTGGCCGGCCCCTCCCCCAGCCCATGCACTTTATTTCGGCTTGTCCGGACTTCCAATGCCCATTTTCATTTCCCCATTGCCTGGAATCTGATTGACGTGTGTGCATGTGTGTGTGTGTGCGCGCATGCACGCACACACACACACCTGTGAGGGGGGAACACCTCAGAAAGAACGTGGCTTACCTGGGCCTCCCGGGTGGTGCAGCGGGTTAAGCGCAGCGCTATGAAGCTACCCAGTTACCGCTGCATGAGTTCGATCTCAGGCCAGGGAGCTTCCCACGTGGTGCGGCAGACCTCTCCTGCTCGCCTGCTGTTTCCCTCAGCAGTGGGTTTCAGTCAGTCTGCCTGTTCTGCTCCCCAGTCTGTCTCTGGTGAATCCTCTCACCACTCCACACCTCTGGCCTACACCCCAGCTTGTATGCATAAATAAATGCATTTTTTAAAAGAAAAGAAAAAAGAAAGAATGTAGCTTACCTGGGCCTCGTTTGAAAAGCTCGGGAAAGCCGGAGAAGTTGTCAGCCCCAGAGGGTGATTTACTGCAGGCTAAAGTCGTTTGCATGGTCGTGGGCAAAAGAATTCGAAGCTAGAAAAGGGAGTGAATTAGACTGACTTGTGGCTTTTTTCTATGCGCGTTGTTTTACTTAAATTTGAGCATTTAATTTCCTCAAGTTTTGAGGGAGTGTCCTCATGAGTCTGAGGGAGTATCTCCATGAGTCTTCGGAGGGGGAGTGACAGTGAGGCTGATGGGCGTGCGCACCCTTGTTCCCAGATCTCGCTTGGGGAGGGCCTCATCACGGCCGGGGCGCAGCTGGTGGAGCTGGACCTCAGTGACAACGCGTTTGGGCCTGATGGCGTGCGAGGCTTCGAGGCCCTGCTCAAGAGCTCTGCCTGCTTCACCCTGCACGAACTCAAGCTCAACAACTGTGGCATGGGCATCGGTGGAGGCAAGGTGGGTGTGGCGCCCCATCTGCAGCACGTGCCCTTGGCTGCCCCCGGCTGGGAGGGGGAGCCTGGGCCTGTTGTTTTTCTCTTCAAGTGAAAGGCCTCAAAGACTGCAGCCTGTGGCCAGTGGAGTCTGGGAGGGTGGGGTTGCCAAGCAACCCTCTCCAGTTCTGGTGTTGCCTTGGCAACACAGAGGCGGTGTCATGTTTGTGCGCTGACCTGCCTGCTCTGCACAACGCGGGCTCGGGGCATCCTGAGGCCTGCTGCACCCTCAGAACAGCTGGCAGAGCCGCGTGAGCACTGGGGGTGCTGGGGGCGGGGCAGGGAGCCCAGGGAAGGGACCCTCAGGCTCAGGGCTCGCCTTCGTTCCTGGACCGGCGGCCTCCCCTCTCCGGCCAGCAAGTCAGGCTGCCCAGCGGAGGAGAACCTCGTCCCAGAACCCGCCCCAGCAGCTGACTCCTGTAGCCCAGACTAGAAATGGCTAGTCCCTCTCTGCATCCTGACCCCCCCTCACCTTCTAAGCAGACGTCAGAGAAGGGCCGGACGTGGGAGTTGACAGCGATGGGGGCGTCTTGTGTCTTCCGTGTGTTGCCCTAACTCCCACCCCTGCTGGAAGGGGTGCTGCTGTCCCTTACTTCTAGAGAACTGGACTGGGCTCAGGGTCCGGTGGGCCTCAGTGACCGAGCTCCTGTGGGCCTGACCCGCGGGCAGCAGCTCGTAGTTGGCTCCGTCGGTTCTGAGGTGGGAGCCAGGAGGCGGCGCGGAGGGTGCTCACCTCCTAGTAGGCGCCGTGATGTGGCTCTCTGCTTCCCGCACTCAGTGACCTCTGCCGTGGTCTCTGATGCCCACCCGTGGGGTTTGCACTCTTGTGCCCTTGGCTGCACTGGGGTGGCGCACGCAAGACAGGACAAGCAGGGTATTAGGTTTTCACCGCCAGCCGCTGAGGCCCTCTGAGGCCAGGTGGGCCTCAATGCTGTGGCGTCCTGGCCGGCTCCCGGTTGGTGTGATGGCGCACGAAGAGCCACTGGGGCTTGCGTTCTGGTCCAGCGTCTGCTGCTTGCTTGGAGACCATGGAACATTTTCTCTCTGAATCTGAGTTTCTTCAGCTGGAAATGGGGGTGGGTGCTCCCCACCTGACAGAGCACTTGTGACAATAAGGAGTGCTGACCGGGAAGCCCCTTCCCCAGAACCGGCCCTAGAGTCGCCCTCCCAGTATTGGTCTCTCCTGTCCCTCTGGCCTCAGTCTCGCATCCCTAACAGGAGGCTAAACCCCACAGGCTGCGGGGCTCAGAGTAAAGCAGCAGACGCTGATCCCTGGTGAAGGGTGAGGCGCAGGGCACGTGAGCTGCGGCTCTGTGGCTAGGTGAGGTCTTTGTCCCGTGTCCACCACCAGTCGGCGGCACGGGTGTTGAAGAGCGGGGCCTGCCTGGGCCCTGGTCTCTCCCCACACAGATCCTGGCCGCAGCTCTGACTGAATGTCACCGCAAGTCCAGCGCCCAAGGCAAGCCGCTGGCCCTGAAAGTCTTTGTGGCTGGCAGGAACCGTCTGGAGAACGATGGAGCCACTGCCTTGGCGGAAGCTTTTGGGGTGAGTGGTTTGTGCCGCCCCTGGCCGCCATGCGCTGAGAGGAGGGCCCAGCCTAGCAGGCCTGGGTGTGCTCTGGCCCTGGGGCTCCTGCGGGCAGCGTCCCAGCATGGAACGGGCCTCTGCTCTGCGGCCCCGGGCCCAGGGCTCACATGCTGCCCTCCCCCCTGCCCCGCAGATCATCGGCACCCTGGAGGAGGTCCACATGCCCCAGAACGGGATCAACCACCCCGGCGTCACTGCCCTGGCGCAGGCCTTTGCCATCAACCCCCTGCTGCGGGTCATCAACCTGAACGATAACACCTTCACCGAGAAGGGCGCCGTAGCCATGGCCAAGGTGAGGAGGGCGCAGGCGCGGGCCACGTGCGCGCGGGCTGCCCTGAGCCTTTCGCCTTCACCCTGGGCTGCCGCCCCGGCCGGCCTGGCTGTCGGGGCTGGGTTTATTCTCAATGTCTCTACTGACTGCTCCCTCAGCCTTGCTGAGCCATCTCGGGGCCCAGCCCTGCCCGCAGGGTTGAGTCAGAGACTGCCTGAGAGGACCGTCGCTCGCGGCGGGCAGGGGAAGCCAGTTGGTGGCCGTGCGGGCGCCTGGCGAACTGGGTGTTGGGGGCTCCTGGGAAGCCCACATCAGACTTGGGGCAGGCTTCCTGGGAGTTCACATTTTGTCCCTTTTTATGGAGCGGGGCGCTCGCCCCTGGACAAATAGGGTGGAGGGTATTTCAGTCAGAAGGGGTCTCATGGGAAGACCCACAGAAGGAGGCACCTGTTCTTTTTTTAAGCAATTTTTTTTTTTAATACAAGCTGGGGTACAGGCCAGAGGCGTGGGGCGGCGAGAGGGTTCACCAGAGACAGAACGGGGAGCAGAACAGGCAGATCAGAAATATACTGCTGAGGGGAGCAGCGGGCGAGGCAGGAGAGGTCTGCTGCGCCATGTGGGATTCTCCCCGGCCGGGCATCGAACTCGCATCACTGCTGCCTACAGCTCCACAGCGCAGCGCTCAACCGCTGCGCCACCAGGCAGGCCCGCGCCTGTTCTTAAGGGGGAACGGGCCGTGCCCAGACGCTGCCTCAGGAAGCGGGTTCCGGCTGAGTCCTGGCCTGCGGCGGGGTGGCGGCCAGAGGCCCAGGGAGCCAGAGCACCGGTGGGAGCTACGGGGGCTGGGGCAGGCTGACGCTGGGCCCGGCGGTGGCTCCGGGTCCCTGGGGTGAGGCCTGCAGCCTCAGCCGGGCCCCTCCTCCCTCACAGACCCTGAAGGTTCTGCGGCAGGTGGAGGCGATCAACTTCGGGGACTGCCTGGTGCGCTCCAAGGGCGCCGTGGCCATCGCAGAAGCCGTCCGCGGGGGCCTGCCCAAGCTGAAGGTGCCCGGCCGCCCCTCCAGGACCTCGGCCTCCCCTGCAGCCGGGGTTACTGCTTGGGGGGCGACGGGGTGGGCCTGGGTTCCTGGCCCTGCTCCTCTGTCTTTGCCCTGGTTTCGTGCGGGGCGCTCTGCCTCTCAGCCCCGGTGTCTTCATTTTCCAGCAGGCGGGGGCGTGCTGCCTGGGTCCAGCCGGTGTGGAGGCCAGCGTGGTCCCGCTGACCGCCGGCGCGTTGTTCCTGTTTGCGGGGGCCAGAGCCGCCTCCCCTCCCTCGGGGAAGCAGAGGCTTCAGGCTGGGACTTGGTCTCCCCGCCCACACTCACTGCCTCTGCCCCGGCTCCCTGTTCGCAGGAGCTGAACTTGTCATTCTGTGAAATCAAGAAAGACGCTGCTCTGGCCGTGGCTGAAGCCGTGGCCGACAAGGCCGAGCTGGAGAAGCTGGACCTCAACGGTGAGGGCGGGCGGCCTCGGCAAGGCCTGGCGGGCCTGGTGCCCCTTCCCTCCTGACCCCTACCTCCCCCACGAGCAGGCAACACCCTGGGCGAAGAAGGCTGTGAGCAGCTGCAGGAGCTGCTGGAAGGCTCCAGCATGGCCAAGGTGCTGGCTTCCCTCAGGTAGGCGGGCAGCGGGCGCCGGGCCGTGCTGGTTTCTGCTCTGCTCGCGCGTTTGAGCCTCTGCCGAGAGCCAGGCCGCGCAAGGCTCCAGATGGGAGAGGAGACATTGAGGCTTCTGACGCGTCCTCGCGGGCAAGGCCCAGGACGAGGGGCTGTAAGCAGGGGCAGGACGCTGGGGCTGGGTGGCCCCCAAAGTGCTCACGGCAGATGGGGGGCCCTGCTGCTGACGGGGAGCCCAGGGTAGCAACGGGGTGCACGAAAGTGATTCTGGAAGGAAGATTGTGGAGAGAGCGTGGGGACCCCAGGGTTGCAGAGCCCGCGGGAAGGCGGGGTCAGCCGCGGGGCGCTCCTCTGTCTGGATGGGACGCGGCTGGTCGGCACCGCCTCCCCGACCCTCCGCTTTCCAATCTCACCTGGCGGCACGGGGGTGCTGCCGCTGGGAACGGGGCCTCCGAGATGGGCCCAGGGGCGCGTGGTCCAGAGACAGTGGAAAGGCCGCCTCGGGGCAGCCTGCTCAGGTGTCCGTGGCGCAGGCTCCCCTGGGTGATGGGGATGCGGACAGGCCCCGACGACCCCGCGCCCCTCCCTGAGACCCTGCGGGGCTGGGGCTGGGACTCAGGAGCCAGACTGGAGCCACGGCCCAGGGGCCTGCCTCAGCTGACTCCCTCGCAGTGACGATGAGGGGGAGGACGAGGAGGAGGAGGAGGACGGAGAGGAGGAAGAGGAGGAGGAAGAGGATGAGGAAGAGGACGAGGACGAGGAAGAGGACGAGGAGGAAGAAGAGCCACAGCAGCAAGGGCAAGGGGAGGCGTCCAGCACACCGTCAAGGAAGACTCTGGACCCTAACAGCGGGGTGAGTCCGAAGCGCCTGCCCGCCCCACCTCCGAGCTCCGGCCCCCACGCGCAGGCCGAGGCGCCCCCGCAAGGGTCACGGGGCACAGGAGGGGAGCTCGGGGCCGCGGGCCTGCCAGAGAGGAGAGGTCGCCCCAGTGCGGCTGTATTTCGGCCTCAGGCCAGATGTCTTTTCACGTGTACATGTACGTGATCTATGTCATGCATGTCCGGAAACACGTGTGTTTCTGAAAGAACAGGTAAAAAAATAAGCAAAGTAGAAACTTCCTGCCCCCATCAGTGGGTCGTCTCGGCGATCCGCAGGGCCAGCCCCGTTCCAGACTGGCTGGCCCCGTGACTCAGCGTGGGCACCAGGAGGCCGGTGGACTCGGGCCTGCCACGCCCGTCCCTTCACAGCCGAGTCCAGCTTCTCGGCGCCCTCCCGCCAGGGGCTGCTCTGCTGCTGAGGGAGGCAGCTGGAGCAAGGGCGGGCGCTCCTTGGGGTCCTTTTGTCTTGCGGCCCTGCTGGGGCCCACCCACCGTGCTCAGCCTGGCTGCGCTGCTGCGGCATTTCTGGGGCGCCCGTGCTGGCCGGATCCCCG
The DNA here is from genome assembly GCA_004024925.1 of Scalopus aquaticus. NCBI lineage: Eukaryota > Metazoa > Chordata > Mammalia > Eulipotyphla > Talpidae > Scalopus > Scalopus aquaticus. Next base: position 16,519 of record PVIJ01013935.1, read on the forward strand.
TGCGGGCGGGGGTCTGAGTCCTAGGGAGCTGCCTCCTGGGGCCCCGCTCCTGGGGAACTGCCTGGGAGGGGATGCACGGACCCTCCCCTCAGCCTCGAGGTGGAGGGAGGGCGCGCGTTCTGGGGAGGGTCTGGGTCTGCAGCTCTCCAGAGCCACCCGGCCCTCTGCAGGAGCCGGCTCCAGTGCTGTGCCCCCCGCCGCCCGTGGACGTCGCCACCTTCCTGGCCTTCCCCTCCCCGGAGAAGCTGCTGCGCCTCGGGCCCAAGAGCTCGGTGCTGATAGCCCAGCAGGTAGCCGCTTCCCAGAAGGCCGCGCGGGACCGGGCGGGGTGCCACGGTGGGAGTGGGGCTCTGCAGCGTGGGGTTCCGTAGACGTGCGTGGGTGACGGGCGCTGGTGCCCCCGGCCTGTGCAGAAGCCTGGGTCCGCTGGCGGCGGCTCAGGCTCTCCCACCCTCACCCCCGGGCACCCCTGCGGGCTCGGAGGGCCCTCTGCTCCCGGAGCCGCTGCCCCGACAGACCCTGTGGAGAGCAGGCGGCTGCCGTTCTCCGGCCTCTCGCCGGGGCTGCGCCTGCACTTCCTCGCCCTGATGGTGGCCGGGCGCCCTTGCTGCGGGGGCGCTGCTCTCCCTGCGGGGAACCCTGGCTGTGTCAAGGGGAGCATGGAGGCCCCCCAAGCCCCGTGGTGAGCGCCCGCCCAACTTGGACGCTCCGCCGGCTCTCCGGCCGCCTGCCTTTCCTCGCTCGCGAGACCGACATGAACAAGCCGTGTCCCCCTCTCACCGAGCGCCGTCCCTCACCTGCCCGCGTCCCCACCGGTCTCCGGGCCTTGCCGCACCCACTTCCCTCTGCCCAGTGACTGCGCGGAGGCTTCCTGGCCTGAGCGTCGTCTGCAGCGAGGACGAGACGGGGTCCCCGGGTCACCGTGCCAGGCAGGCCCTGGGCGGCCACATGGGCTGAGGCGCGACCTGCCCTCGCCCCCAGAGGCCGCGTTCCTCGGGGACCTCTGGTGGCGGCAGCCACGCTTAGGCCCCGCTGACCAGCCGCCGTCTCCTGCACCCTCAGACCGACACGTCGGACCCGGAGCAGGTGGTCTCGGTCTTCCTCCAGGTGTCCTCCGCGTTCAAGGACGAAGCCTCCGTGCGGACCGCCGTGCAGGACGCCGTGGGTAACGTGGGCTTGGGGGCGCTGCCGGGGCGGTTACGGGTGGTGACCAGGTGCTCCTGCCCCATCCGCGGGGCCCACGCTGCTCCCGGCCTTCTGCATGGGCAGCCTGGGACCCCCACGTGCGTGCAGCCGGCACAGCTAGACTCGGCGGGGCCGCGAGCCCGGGTCTGCCTGCAGCTGAGTCTGCACAGGCCCTGCGGGGGTGTCTGCTTCCCCCACATTGTTCACGAGGCTTTGGGGGAATCTGTCCCAGCCCCGGGCCCTGGCAGGCCCCTCGGCCACCCTGTTCTCTGCGCCACCAGCGGGGCCTGGGGGCGCGAGGGCCCTGCAGGGCAGGCCAGAGCCTGAGGGCAGGAAGAAGGGGCCTGCGGTGCCCTCTCCAGGGCCGGCACCCGGGCAGCATGGAGACGGGGCCAGCGGGACACTCCAGCTCTGCCCCTGGGGCCCCATCCCGTGGGCTTCTGTGGCAGCAGGTTGCCTGGTGTCTGCTTCGAGCGCAGCCTGGCACAGCAGTGAGGGCCGCTCTGCTGCCTTCCCGTCACCCCCAAACCTCAGTGGGCGCACGGAAGCCCCCTGGGCTCTGCTGCCTCGCTCGCGCTCCCTCTCCGCCCAGTCCCAGCCCCGGTCCCAGCCGTGCGAGTCCCACGCCCTCGGCAGGGTGGGCCAGGTCCCGGCACTCTCCTGATGGGGAGGCAGCACCCAGCCTCTGCAGCCCGCGCCCGTGGGCCTGACAGGCCCTCGGCCGTGACGCCCCCGCCCCTGCCTTGCAGACGCGCTGATGCAGAAGGCCTTCGGCTCGGCCTCCTTCAACCCCAACGCCTTCCTCACCAGGCTCCTCATCCACATGGGGCTGCTCAAGGTGCGCGGGGAGGGGCGGCTGCTCCCCTCCGGGCCTTCGCTTGACCCAGACCGCGGGGCTGGGTGGCGGAGCCCGAGGCCCAGGGGGCCCAGATCTCACCCGCCTCTGCCCTGGGCCCGCCTTGCAGAGTGAAGACAAGATCAAGGCCGTCACCAACCTGTACGGCCCGCTGATGGCCCTGGACCACATGGTGCAGCAGGACTACTTCCCCAAGGCGCTGGCGCCCCTGCTGCTGGCCTTCGTGACCAAGTGAGTGCGGCTCGCGGGGCCTCCCCTGCGGCACCCCCAGGTTCCCTGCTCCCCGTGCTGAGGGCGCAGCACTTGGGCCTTTCCTGACAGCGAGGGGAAAGGCCCCCGTTTCTGGACAGGGCGCTAAGCGGGTCCGTCCCAGGTCGTGCTGCCGACCAAGGCCCCGTCCAGGGAGCGGTTTTGTGTCCATTCCCTCAGTGACCTAGACCAGAGGGCCTGCACACTGCCCCCGCAGCCAGGAGTGTCCTCTCCGGGGACCCCCGTGTCCAGAGACACGGGACCTTGGCCCTCCTGTGGTGGGTGCTGGGGGCGGAGGCCTCTGGCCCCGGTCAGTGACTAAGAGCCGCCGGCGCCCGTGTGGCCTCGCTGCCCTCACTGGGGCCTGGTATGGCCCCCGGCGCTCCTCCTACCAGACAGTTCCAGCTAACGCAGCCGCGGGGGGCGGGGGGGGCGGGCAAGCAGAGGAGACAGACGCCCTGCCCAGGGGACACTGACAGCCGCCTGGGCACCTGGAGGGTCGTGGCCGTGAGCTAGCTGGGGCCTCCCCTCGCCCAGTCTGCCGCTCCCTGCCCCACCCACCCGCCCCGCAGCTGGACTGGCCTGGAGAGCCGGGCCGTGCTCAGTCAGGGTCACAAGGCTGCCGCCTCACGCCCCAGCAAGGTGCACCCCACACTGAGCAGGCGCTGTCCAGAGGGGCCCCAGACGGTGGCTGAGCCCCTGCCGCCACCCCCATGAGCCCCGGCTCCCTTTGCCCCCCGGCCAGAGCCTTCCGGGTCCCCCCTCCCCGCGTGCCCTGGGGCGCCGCCCCACCCCGCCAAGTGAGAGCAGCGACTGGCAGAGCTGAGCCCGGGACCCCCCCGCGCCCCACTCCTGGCTGGACACCAGCGCTGCTGTGGCCCGGCCCGCCCCACCGGCCCTCTCCCCCACAGGCCCAACGGCACCCTGGAGTCCTGCTCCTTCGCCCGCCACAGCCTGCTGCAGACGCTGTACAAGGTCTAGACCCAGCGGCCGCCCCATCTCTGGGCCGGGACTTGGGGAGAGACTGGGTGAAGGACTCCGCCAGAGTGGGGTCTGTGTCGTGTGGCTGCCCTCTGGGCCGGCATGGTGGCCGCAGGGCTGTGCTTGCTGCTGGGGTTGGGTTTTAGTGTCTCCCTGCTGGCGCTGCCTGGGAGGGGAGCGCGCCCCAGGCGAGGGGCTCGGCTGCTCCGCCATTAAACCCACCCTTGCGGGCTCTGCTGGTGCTTCGCCCGGTTCCCTGCGGCTGCCCAAAGCCGGAGTCACTGTTCACGTGGTTCCCTCCGTCCTGTGGCCGGGCCGCTTCCTGCCCCCGCCGACCCCAACCTCTATCCCTGCTGAACCCCGCTTGGCCAGAGGCAGAGACGAGACCGAGTGGCGCGTGGGTGGCAGCCGGGGCAAGAGCCGTCGGACAGGGAGAGAAGCCGGCGGGCGGCGCCAGGGGTCTGGGAGCGGGAGACCTCGTGGGGCCGGCCCGTGGCCTCCGTGGCCCCTGACCCCGCAGCCTGGCCTCCCGGGCGGGGCGGCTGGGCCGGGCTGGCATGCCCTGCGACCCCCTCCCTGGCCCGGCCCCGCGTCTGTGTGTCTGGGCTGTGCCCAGGGCTTCCCAATAAAGTCGTGTGGACACTGAGAAACCTGCCCCGCAGTGCCCCAAGCTGCGCCGGTCTGGTCTCGCCCCGGCGCCTCCCGCCTGCAGCAGGGCGGGCGGGGCGGCCCCCTCTGGGCGCTGGAGGCCGCAGTCAGCTGTTTCTCCTGCTGGGCCCCTCGGGCTGCAGCTCCTGGTGGTCGCGTCGCCTCTGAGGTTTGGCCGCAGGCCCGGTGCCCGGGCCCCTGGTCTGGCTGGCGAGGCCCTGGTGGGGCTGGTGGGAGTGCCTGCGGCGCCGGCGGCCTGGGGAGCAGGCGCCTCCCTTCGCACGCCTGTGAGGCCCGCTCGCTGTCCGGCCAAGACAGCAGGCGCTCTCAGGGAGCCTGTGCCCCGTGGGAGAGCAGGGGTGTTCCCAAGCTTTCCTGGGGGCCGTGTTCCCTTACTGGCTCTAGGCCCTCTCGGGCAACGTTTCCTTGGCCCGGCAGCACCCCCCAGGCGAGATGATAGGACGCGCAGCGTCTGCTGGCCAGCCCCAGCACCCCCCATGAGGCTGTTATGAGCTCTGGGGGGCAGCGGTTGCCTTTGGGGGGTTGCCAGTTGGGCTCGGGAGTGCCTCACCTGGACAGCCTGGGACCCCCACATGGGGCTGCACAGACCAATCCCACCAAAGAGGGCAACCTGGGCTCAGGGCTGAGCCCGAAATTCCACGCCACTCAGCTGTGAGACCCGGGGGTGGGTGAGGGCCCTCCTAGCCCGGCCAGTGAATGCGGAGCCTCCAGAGCCCACGGGCCAAGGTCGGGAGGGACCCGGCGCCAAGTGGGCCACACACGACGGGAGACGCCAGCCCCAGCGCATTGCACGTGGGGGCGCCTCGGTGACGCTGAGGGGTTTCTGCAGCCGGGGTTACTGGGCACGCGGGTGACTGGACACGGTTTCTGCACCACGGAGCACGTGTGGGGCAGCCCTCGGCATGGCAGTTAGTGGGGAAGCTGGGGCTCGAGGTCGGGGCAGTTCAGCTTCGCCACCTTGGGGCACCAAACCACAGGAGTGACCCGAGTCCATCGCCCCAGGACTCACATTTTAAAATAAAACTTTCTGGGGCCTCCCTGGTGGCCTAGGGGTTGAGTCTCAGCGCTCTCACCCCTGCAGCCTCAGTTCGATCCCCGGCCAGGGAGCTTCCCACAGGGCGCAGCAGACCTCTCCTGTCTCCCTGCTGCTCCCCTCAGCAGTGTGTTTCAGTGGATCTGCCTGTTCTGCTCCCCACTCTGTCTCTGGTGAATCCGCTCACCCTCCACGCTTCTGGCCTACACCCCAGCACTTGTATGTATAAGTAAATAAATCTTAAAAAAAAATTTTGGATAGCATTCAATAACCTGAGTGTGTGCAGTATAAACAGTGTCTGCAAATGACAAGACTTCTTGAGCACCTACTGTGTGCCTGGTGCCCACCTCCAGAGCAGCAACACTCATTACTGGTATGTTTTTCAGAGCAGGGAACTGAGGCTCAGTAAGGGGCAGCCACCCAAGGGCCCGTCATCTTGGCCCCTCCCTGCCTGGCAGCCCAGAGACCCCGCTGTCTCCGCCAGCATACCGGCCGGGCAGGAGGCCCTGCAACCCCAGCCGCTGCCCCCACCCCTGCCTACCCCTCCTTGGCCCCAGCCTCCAGCTGGGCAGCCCACAATGCTCCCCATTCAGCCCCGCTGCGCTGCCAGCCTGCGGGCGGGGAGGGCGCTGCGCCGGTGCCCCAGCAAGGCCGAGCCGCGTGTGCCTGCAGGCCGGACGGCAGGCGAGCGGCATGGAGGGGTGAGTGGGCCCCGAGGGGGCAAGGGCCTTGGGGACGCTGAGTGGCCACAGACAAGCCTCTGGGCCTTTGCGGGGCTGGGGACTGCTGGGGTCTCGGCTTCTCCGGGCGTCTCTGAGCGGGTTCGAGGGCAGAGTGGATTATGGCTGCTCCCACAGGAGGGCTGGTGGGGCTTGTCCGAGACCCCAACAGCCCCCTGCACCCGGGACGCGCGTCCCCAGGACCCTGCCTGCCCCTTGCTTAGCCTCCTCACGCCGGGCTTTGGAGACCACCAGCTCCGAGGCGGGGGCAGGGCCCGGGGCCCAAGTGAGGCTCCGGGACAGACGGGGCGGCCCTGGGGCTGCCGGCTCGGGAGGCTGCGCAGACACTGCGGGCACCGTGCGCCAGTGGGCGGGCAGCGGGTGCCCTGCCCCCGCCTGGGCGAGCAGGGCCCTGGGCTGCGCCTGCACGGGGAGAGGCCGGGAGGTTTTCAGTGGGGGTCGGGCCCGTCTGTTTCAGGAAGTCCCCGCGGTTGGCGGCGAGACCCCCGGCGGCTCCTGCGAGCAGGGGGCAGTGGTGTGGCCGGGGGAGGGCGGCCAGTTGGGGGAGGGGTGGGCAGCGGGTGGAGGACAGAGAAGTGGGGGTGAGAGTGGGCACGCGGGAGAGCGCGCAGACCCACACCCTCGGTGCCCCCACCCCGGCGCAGGCCTGCTGGCTGGCACGGGAGGGGGGCCCCTGGGGAGGGGCAGGCGCGGCCTGAGCGCCAGCAGGACTCCTCAGGCTGCCCGGACCCTCGGCTGCCAGGCTGTGCTCTCCAGCAGGCACTTGGCTGCCTGCCCCCCGGGACCGGCACTTCCTGAGGGCAGGCTCCTGCCCTCTCCCCTCCCACTGCACGGGGCTCCGGGTCCCCCAGACCTGGCGCCTTACTGCCCCGTGGGCGACCACCCACATCCAGAGCTCAGCAAGGCCTCGCTGGGCAGACAGTGAGAGGGACTCCCCAGGGAGCCTCTCTGAGCCTCAGTTTCCCCGGTGTGAGCCAGGGGCCCAAGGTTCAGGGCAAGGACACTTTCCCTGGGGCTTGGGGGGTCTTCCCAGGGCTCCTGGGTCAGGGCTGCGGGGGGCTGGGGCTCACTGAGCGGGGCATGCCCCCCCCGTGAACCAAGGACCCCTCTCCCAGGCCCCAGAGCCCCCCCCGCATCCCGGTGCTGCTGCTGTCTCTGCTGCTGCCGCTGGGTCCAGCGTGGCCTGCAGCCGCCCAGCGCTGCCCTCAGGCCTGCCTCTGCGACAACTCCCGGGGCCACGTTGACTGCCGGCACCAGAACCTCACGGAGGTGCCAGATGCCCTCCCCGAGGTCAGCAGGGCAGGGGGCGGGGGGCAGGAGGACTTCCTGGAGGAGGTGTCCGGGAGCAGGCTAGACAGCGTGAGGGAAAGAGGAGGGAAGAACTGTTCCAGGTGCTGCCACCTCGCAAGTGCAAGGCCAGGGTTAGCGGGGTGCCGCAGGCCTGTGCCCCTCACCCCACCCTCCCCCGCAGCTGACCCAGCGGCTGGACCTCCAGGGCAACATGCTGAAGGTGATTCCTCCAGCCGCCTTCCAGCACCTGCCTCACCTGACACACCTGGACCTGCGGCACTGCCGGGTGGAGCTGGTGGCCGAGGGCGCCTTCCGCGGGCTGGGCCGCCTGCTCCTCCTCAACCTGGCCTCCAACCGCCTGCGCGCGCTGCCCCAGGAGGCGCTGGACGGGCTGGGCGCGCTGCGGCGGCTGGAGCTGGAGGGCAACATGCTGGAGGAGCTGCGGCCCGGGGCCTTCGGGGCTCTGGGTGCGCTGGTCACGCTGAACCTGGCCCACAACGCCCTGGTCTACCTGCCCGCCATGGCCTTCCAGGGGCTGGCGCGCGCCCGCCGGCTGCAGCTGTCGCACAACGCGCTCAGCGTGCTGGCCCCCGAGGCCCTGGCCGGGCTGCCCGCCCTGCGCCGCCTCAGCCTCCACCACAACGAGCTGCAGGCCCTGCCCGGTGCCGCCTTGTCCCAGGCCCGGGGCCTGGCCCGCCTGGAGCTGGGCCACAACCCCCTGACCTACGCGGGTGAGGAGGACGAGCTGGTGCTGCCCAACCTGCGGGAGCTGATGCTGGACCACGGCGCGCTGCAGGCCCTGGGCCCTCGGGCCTTCGCCCGCTGCCCGCGCCTGCACACCCTCGACCTCCGGGGGAACCAGCTGGACACCCTGCCGCCGCTGCAGGGCCCAGGGCGGCTGGGGGGCCTGCGGCTGCAGGGGAACCCCCTGTGGTGTGGCTGCCAGGCCCGCCCTCTGCTCCAGTGGCTGGTGCGGGCCCGCGTGCGCTCGGACGGCACGTGCCGGGGGCCAAGGCGCCTGCGCGGGGAGGCCCTGGACACCCTGAGGCCCTCGGACCTGCGCTGCCCGGGAGATGCGGCCGAGGAGGGGGAGGAGGAGGAGCTGGCTGCCGCCCGGCCCCGCGCCCCTCCCCGCGAGCCCGAGGGCGAGGAGGGGGCGGCGCGGCCCTGCCCGCGCGCCTGCGCCTGCGCCTCCGCCACCCGCCACAGCAGCTGTGCGGGCCGCGGGCTGCAGGCCGTGCCCCGCGGCTTCCCCAACGACACGCAGCTCCTGGACCTGGGGCGGAACCACTTCCCCTCGCTGCCCCGGGCCGCCTTCCCTGGCCTGGGCGGCCTGGTGTCGCTGCACGTGCAGCGCTGCGGCATCCGGGAGCTGGAGGCCGGCGCCCTGGCGGGGCTGGGCGGCCTGATCTACCTCTACCTGTCGGACAACCAGCTCTCGGGCCTCAGCGCCGCCGCCCTGGAAGGGGCTCCCCGCCTCGGCTACCTGTACCTGGAGCGCAACCACTTTGCCCGGGTGCCGGGGGCTGCCCTGCTCGCCCTGCCCAGCCTCTTCTCCCTGCACCTGCAGGACAATGCCGTGGACCGCCTGGCACCTGGCGACCTGGCAGGGGCGCGGGCCTTGCGCTGGCTCTACCTGAGTGGAAACCGCATCGCCCGCGTATCCCCTGGGGCACTAGGCCCAGCGCAGGAGCTGGAGAAGCTGCACCTTGACAGGAACCAGCTGCGAGAGGTGCCCGCCGAGGCCCTGGAGGGGCTGCCTGCGCTCCTGGAGCTGCAGCTTGCAGGGAACCCGCTCAGGGCCCTGCGAGATGGGGCGCTGCGGCCCGTGGGCCGCTCCCTGCAGCACCTCTTCCTGAACAGCAGTGACCTGGAGCAGGTGGGCGCGGGGCGCGGGCGCGGGGGGGCGGGAGGCAGCACAAGGCCCCACACAGCTGCGTCCGCCCAGCCACTGCCAGCCCTGCAGCGCCAGGCCCGAGGCCGGGCGCGGGGCCCCTGAGATGAGCCACGGCCCTGCCCCAGCGAGCTCAGGTACGGGCATAGACCGTGGAACCCACTGCCACACGCAGGCCTGCCACGAGGAGCCAGAACCCATGGGGTTACCCACCCAGGGCACGGCTGCACCCCAAGGGCTTTGCCACCATGAACTGGGTGTTGGGTGACTCGCAAGAGCAAGGGTTTGGGTGGCCCCAGCCTGGGTTTCCATGTGGGCACTACCCTCCCTGCCTGCCAGTCTCGGGCTCTCCACTCCCCTTCGCTGGGGAGCATGGGGCCCCCCAGGCCCAGGATGAACCCCGCAGGAGCTGACACTAGGGCCTGCCCCTCCTCGCAGATTTCTCCCGGGGCCTTCTCGGGGCTGGGGCCCAGGCTCCAGAGCCTGCACCTGCAGAAGAACCAGCTGCAGGCCCTGCCCGCCCTGCCCGGCCTCAGGCAGCTGGAGCTCATCGACCTCAGCGGCAATCCCTTCCGCTGTGACTGCCAGCTGCTCCCGCTGCACAGGTGGGCACCCCTGCCCAGCCCCCTTCCTGGGGAGCCAAAGTGCCGGGGGTGGGGGGCGCTGATGAACACACGTGCCACTTTACATGCGGCCTAAGAAAGCGACGAGAACCCCGAGAGGCCCACTGGGCTCCCATCAGCCGCCGCGACAGCCGAGTTCGGGCCCGTGACCCGTGCGCCCCCCTCACCTGCAAGGGGCGACGGCGTCAGGCTGCGCTGAATCAGCGGAGGCTGCTTGCGGGGCGTCTGGCAAGACTTGCTTGGGCCCCGTGACTGGTGAGGGGTCCGAGGCCCCACTGCCCCCAGCTTCCCGGCACCTCCCCCTCAGGAAGTTCAGCCCCTTCCCGGAATCTCTTTCCGCCCCAGGTGGCTCGCTGGGCTGAACCTGCAGGCGGGAGCCACCTGCGCCGCCCCGCCCAGCGCCCGTGGCCAGAAGGTGGAGGCCGCGGCGGCCGCCTTTGAAGCCTGCCCGGGCTGGGCCGCCAGGAAGGCCAAGCGGACGCCGGCCCACAGGCCGGGTGCCAGGAGAAGCCCCGTGAAGGGAAGATGGCGGGGAGCAGACGAGGTTGGCCATGGGCAGGTGGGGGCCCTCTTGGTCCTGGTGCACATGGTTCTGGATCTGGGCAGTGGCCCCGCGGGCTCCTACCCATAAACCCACCCTCCCCGTGCCCCTGGGACCAGTCCCGCTGGCGCCTGACTTGCGGTCACTGTTGACCATTTCCCGCCTGGCCCCGGGGGCACCGCCCGAGAGGGCAGGGCAGGTGAGGGGCTTGCTGGCGCCGCCACGGCCCTCAGCCAGGGTGGGAGCCCGCTCAGCTCTCCGACTCCGGTCAGGCTTCTCCGCTCAGCTGCAGTGAGGCCGAGCGGCGCGGCCGAGGGGTGAGCGAGACCGGGGTGTGTGACGGATCCTGACTCTGGGCTCTCGCTGGCGTCCTCGCAGGGGACCCGCCGTAGCTGTTTGAGGGCCGCCGCCCCGACAGCCGCGGCCTCCGGGCTCAGGTGTACGCGTGCCCACCGTGCTCCGGGGCCCACCATCAGGCATGTGCGCCCCGTGCCCACGGCCGCAGGTGACAGCCAGAGGACACGGGCGTAAGGCTGAGCGTCCTCATCTACCCTGCACGGGGCCTTCGGCCTCCGGTGGTCTCAGATGGTGGCGCCCGAGTCTCTTCACAGCATCTTCCGACATGTCTGTCCGTGTCCAAATCCTCCTCATCAGAATTTTTTTAAGAATAATTGGGGTGCAGGCCAGAGGTGGGGGGTGAGAGCATTCACCAGAGACAGAGCAGGGAGCAGAACAGGCAGATCCACTGAAGTACACTGCTGAGGGGGGCAGCGGGGAGGCAGGAGAGTCTGCTGCGCCCTGTGGGTCAGCCCCCGGCCGGGGATCGAACTCAGGCCAGAGGGGTGAGATTTAATCCCTAGGCTACCCGGGAGGCCCCTGAATTCAAGTCATTTTGGTGCTGCGGACCCTGAGCTGGGTGCAGAGACCGGGGCACGGGAGCCCCAGCTTCTGCACGGTGGCCGCACAGGCATCAGGTCACCCCAGACCATTCCCGCCAGCCGCTCCTCCTGAGGCGGCGAGACCCGCCCGAGGCCCGTCCCGGAGTTCTGGGGGGCTCATTCCAGGCACACAAAGGCCGGGTACAGGCTCTGCTTTGAGATCACACGGCACCTTGAGCCTCGGCAGGGGGCTGTGGGCTGGGGGAGCCCACCTTGGTGGAAGGCGTGGGGGGGCACAGACACCCCTCTCCCGAGGCCCCAACCTTTAGCTCGGCATCTGGCGGTGGAAGACGCTCAACGACGCGGATGAGCGAGCGCAGGCGGCGCAGGAGTAGCCGGCCGGGCCCAATTCTGGTGCCCCCCCCACCCCGACAAACGAAGCCAAAACACCCCCCGCAGGGCTACTGCGGAGAAACCAGCCGGGAAAGGGCTTGACCGGGGCTGGCATGGGCGGCGGGTGCCTCCCGGAGTGAGGCCCTGTCTGGTCCACACCAGGAGCCCTGCGTGGTCGCGGGCAGAAGCGGGCTCAAGGGCCCCTCAGGCTGGCGTCCGGCCACTTCCCACCACGCCCAACCTCACTGCGGCTCCGGCCACCTGTCCCCTCCAGGGGCACAAGGGTCATTCTGGGCCAGGAGTGACAACGCCCCAGCAGGGACGCGCTCCCGTCACTCAGTGGGGCCAGTGTCTGTGTCAGCGAGGGACAGAAAGACGGGGGCTCGGCCTGGGGGAACCCAGGGCTGGGGGAGAGCAAGCGAGGCCAGCGGACGTGGCTGCCTGGAGTCAGGGCTCTGGAGACGGCCCGTGACGTGTCTCTTCTGCGCCCCTCACATGGGCGGCGCCACCTTCACTGAGGTCATCAGCACGCGCCCTGCCGCGCCCAGGGTTTACCTGCCTCACGCAGCTGTGGGAGGCCAGTCCGGGCGCCTTGTCTTGCAGCTCTGCCATCGGGACCGGGGCCTCAAGGGGCCACCAAGACCGTGGCATCCAAGCCGTTTTCCCAGGGGCTCTTCCACCAGAACTGGGCCCTTTGCTGGAAGGGGTTCTGAAGGTGTGCCTCCCCGGCCCAGCACGCGCAGGCAGGGCACCCCAGCCACCTCCCTCTCCTGGAGGGTGACACCTCTGTCTTGTCACCGTGAGTCCGGGGGGGTGACAGTGGGGCAGCAAGGCCCTGGGTCCTGAGGAACGCCCCATCCTCGGCCTTCATTGTTCCGAATGCGTCACCTTTTCAGTTTGTGGGGAACTCAGGCTGTCCCAACACTGCCTTCCGGGCCTGGATTTTCATGGGCGGCGCTGCCTCGTGCCTTAGCATGAAGCTCCCTGAACCAGCTGGAGCCAGCTCCCTTCAGGCCGTCACCCCTTCCCTGGAATGACGCCGGACAGCCCTGGTCCTGAGCAAACCTACCTGAAGTCCTGGCTTTGGTGGCCTGACAGACCAGCTCCAAGAAAGCAGCTGGACATAGCGCAGCGCACCCATGAAAGGCCCCAGGGACACCCCGTCCCGCGGCAGCGCTACCTCCTCCCAGAGAAACAGGACAGGAGAGTGAGGATGGCAGTCTGTTTCCTCTCAAGCTCCAGAAGATACGGAAGCGCTAGGTCTACACAGTCTCAAAGCAGCTGATGGCGGGGGAACTTCTAGAATGTACTTTCAAAGAGGAGCAGAATCATAATGGACGGCAGAGTAAGCACGCAGGAGCCTCTTCCCACTCCTCCAGAGGGCGCTGGCGGGAAGGCGCCGCGAGCTCCTCCACGGCCCCGCGGCCAGCAGGGCTGACCAGCACACGGCCCCCACCCGAGGCTCACAGGGAGGACAGGCCCAGCCCAGCTGGCTCCAGAGCGCTGCATCCCCACTCGCCGCGGGCCCTCGCGCGGGCCAAGCTCACCTCCATTGCAGCTGACCCAGCGCCCCTCTTACCTCGGCCTCCCCAAGGACACGGGCCAGTGTGGTCTTTCCCTCCCAAGGCCCCGCAGGCCCCTGCCCAGGAAGCAGACCCACCGTCCCCGCTCCTAGGCAGTGGGAGTCTGCTGCTGAGCCGGCAGGAACAGCGGGCGCCAACCCCACGTCCCGGTCACGGCTTCCCGCTGCCCCCCAGCTGGGTCCCTGCAGGTGGTTCCCCGCCTCTAGGGCACCAGGGAGAGCAGCGCACCAGCCCAGGAGGCAAGAGGCTGCTGCACTTGCTTAGAGTTCAGGCTGAGGCTGCACCCTCACACTGCCACTGTCTGAGGGAGTCCCCCTTGGGGGGCTGCCGCAGGCCTTTATTTAGGACTCGCTTGGGTGCAGACACACGACGCACCATCTTGTCTTCCCGTGTGACTGGGGCCAGCCCCCACCCTCTGGCAAAGGAGGATATGGTGGGTGTGGAAGGGGAAAGTCTGTGAGAAGGAACTTTGGGAGCTCTTGCTGGGGAGGGCAAGACTCACAGGAGTCTGGGGATCTCAGGTGGCCCCGGCCATGAGGCTTCACCCAGCAGGGCAGAGGCAAGAGGGCGGGTGAAAGGAGACCCAGCTGCTCCTCAGCGCCGCCCTCACAGTGCTGGGCGGGTTTCTACAAAGCAGCTCAGTGTCCAAGCAAAGGAGGTGGAGGGGTGGTGGCAAGAGGAGCCCTGGGCTGGCTTCCAGGGGGCGGCCATGCTGGGAAAGCTCAGTTGTCTGGCTCCTGTTTGATGCTCTCAAGGGGCACAGGCAGCTCTGGGCTCGGGGCCTTGGCGGGTGTGGCTGTGTCGAGATGCTCTTCCTTCACGCGCACGGCGATGACTGGAGGGGGGGGCAGGGGGCTCAGGATCTGGGGAAGGGACATGGCTTCCTACAGATGGGGGCCCTCAGGATGTGGGGGGACAGTAGCAGAGGGGCCCCAGGGACACACTTGGCCAGGAGGAGCCAGACGCCTGGCTGGACGGGCTCAGCGCCTTGGTAACGGGAAACTCCTTTCCAACTTTACTCTTCCGTGCCCAGGTGGGGAAGGAAAGGGGCCGCCTGTGAGCACCGCACCCCGCCCGCGCCCCGGCTTACTGTCTTCAGGCTCCGAGGACCCCTTCTCTGCGGCCTGCGGGTCATCCTCCAGGAGGGCCTTCTTAGCGCCTTGTCTGAGGGGCCGCGGCTTGGTCGGCGGGATTCTTTTCCCTTCGAATAAAAACAGAATTCAACCCAGCGCTGGATTATACCCATGGGGGGCTGAAGCCTGGGTCTCCTCCGGCAGCCGGGCAGAGGGGACGGTGCCAACCTGGGGGTCAGAGGACTGAATTCGAGCTTCACCCCTCAGGGCTGTGGGCCCTGAGGCTCAGCGAGGTTCCCTCCACTGGGGTGACACCATCCCCACAGCTGGGTTTCCCTTCTCCAGCCTGCACCTTCTTCACCTGCGGAGTGCGACCTCCCCAGCCCGACTGTTTTGAACGACATGGGAGCCCCCCCCAGATCAGCTCTATCCCCCAAGGTCCAGACCTGAGGCGTGTCCTGCTCCTGCCTAGTCCCACTTCAGGACATCTCTGCATGGCGCCCTGTGGGGCCCGGGCCGCGGCTTGGAGACAGCGCCCCCGCCAGCCGGCTACCCTGAGAACTGGCCCAAACTGGGCTCAGGCCGCCGTTGCGCAGTCCCAGCGCCGTGCTGACGGGGCTCGCTCCCCTCCTCTCGCTCAAACGCACCCTCCCGCCCCTCACCTCGGCATCCTGACCGCTGCCAAGACCATGGACACTCTGTGCCCTGTGCGGGGCCGGCGGGCGCGCTGGGTCTCGGGCAAGGCCACGAGAAGTGCTGAGGTGGTGACACCCAGCCCACCCCAGGGACGCGGCCAGCGGGTCCCAGGCCCACACCGGCCCCGCTCGCTTCTAAGCACCACTTACTTTTCTTCCCAAACTGTTTCTTTTTCTTCTTCGTGGCTTCCTTGGCCTTTAGAGGTGTGGCCGGCTCTGTTGTTGAAACAGACAGATGAGAAGGGCGCTGAGAGGACAAGCAGACAGGGACATCTGAGCCTCCGCCGGCCCCTCACTGCCCTTCACACGGGACGCCCCAGGAAGGAGGGCCGCAGCTGGGCTGGGAACGGGGGCGGTGGGGCGGGACTGGCGGACAGACGTCCCTTCTCCCCACCCTCGTCACCAGGGCTGCTCGGAGGGCCCTGGGGTTACCTGGGTGCACAAGGGCACAGGCATATGACAGAGTGGGCAAGGTCAAGGAAGGAGCTCTGCGGGCCAAGGAGAGGGAGACGGAGCGGTCAGGCAGGGCGGGGCAGGCGGCCCCGCTGGCTCAGAGGCGGCCTGGAGACTCCTCCGGCTCGTGCCAGAGCAGGAGGGGCAGGCGCGGGGGCAGGAAAGCGAGAAGGAAAGTCCACGGCCCCTCGGGCCGCGAGAGCCCAGACCTGCGGCCACGGGCGGCTGGAGCTGGTAGCCGGTGAGCTCGCACCAGCCGACGGGGTAGATGTCCGGGGACTCGCAGTCCACCCACTGGTCGTACTCGCTGTCCCAGCCGTCGAAGTGGATGCTGAGCAGCCGGTGCACCGCCCGCTTCACCGTGGCCACGCAGATGAGGCGGGGCTCCATCAGGTCCACGGCCTCCAGCTTCATGCCCACCTTGAAGCCGTGGTTGGGGCAGTCCTGGGGCGGAGGAGACAGTGGCCGACCAGCCAGCGCCCGCCCCAGCGGGCAGGACCCGTGGGTGGCTGATGACCATGCTGGTGGACCCCACGCCCGAGCCGCTAGCCGAGGGGGCTGGGCCAAGCTGAGGTCGGCGGAGCACCTCTGCCGGCGCCTTGGGGTCCTCTCCCGCAGGGCTGAGGGCAGCCCCCTCACGGAAAAGAAGGGCTGGAGCGGCCACCTCCCCCGGCCCCTCGTGCCCTCCTCAGCCGTCTCACCATGTTAAAGAGTCTGGACGGAGCCGCTTTCGACTTGGTCTTCTCCAAATAGGCCTCCCAGTTGAATGTGTGCGTCTCGTACCCTGGGGAGCAGAGTGGACGTGGGGAAGGGGGCAGCAGGGTGTCAGAAGCAGCACACGGCCGTGGCCCCCAGCGACCCCCCCCCGCCCGTCCCAGCACCGCGACCCACTGCACAGGCCGCGGCCTGCCTCAGGGACAGGCGGGAGTCGGCTCGCCTCACAACGCAGCCCAGGGTCAGGGCCGGGGCCCCCGGGTGTCTGCCACCTCTGTAGAGCACCCTGAGACTGCACACCAAGGGTCTGGCTGGGCCTGTAGCCCAGCCCCTCCCGACTGCCCCTCACAACTGCGGTCAGTCTTACCTTTTGGGGGTGTGAGTTCAATGTCATTCTTCTGGCAGAAGGTGGCTGGGAAGATGGCGTGGGACGAGGCGTGGTAGCAGAACCAGTCGGAGCCGTCTGTGGAGGGCCCGCCGTCCACACAGATCATCAGGTAGCCGTCCAGGAGCACCTAGCCAGCGAGGGGTGGGCCAGGGGGCTGGAGAAAATGGTCTCAGAACCTCCCTAGGCGACGCGGGAGGAGACATCTACCCGTCCCCTGCGACAAGCTTGTGAGGTGACTTATCGTCACCAGACAGCAGCCTCGTGCCGGCAGGGATGGCGCCTCCTGCCCTGTGTTCTCAGGGCCGAGCACCCGGCAGGCGTGCTGGATACACAGGCCGGCACGCCCCAGGAGGGTGCCGATGACGAGGCCTGCCGCAGTCAGCGGCTGTGGCTCAGCCAGGCCAGTACTCAGAGGGATGGTGGAAAGGCCTGGCGAGGGGACCCGGAGGGCAACACCTGGCCCGCGACCGGCGCAGGTGAGGTGCTCGGGCAGCCCCTGACCGGGTGGCGCATCCCGACGTGATGAGTCTGAGCAAGGAGGAGAGGAGCCGGGCCAAGCTCAGGTGCTCCAGGCGCCGCCAGCGCGGGGGTCGGGCGGTGCGGCAGGCCCAGCTCTACACCGTCTGTCCTCGAGCTGGAGGCGGGCCCAGGCTCACCTTGCAGATGGTCGCCACACAGATGTTGCCCAAATTCAGTGGGTCAATGGCCTCCAGCTTCATCCCCTCTTCAAACCAACCACCTTCTGTGTAGACGGCCCGTACCTTAAAGGAATGGAGCAGCTGAAGAATCTCTGGGCTCATTCAGGTGAAGGGGGGAGCAGGCCTCTCCTGCTTGGGAAGGACATGGGGAAGGACGGGGCACCCAAGGAAGGAGCCGGGGCCCCTGACCAGGAAGGACTGACGGCCAAGGTGAAAGGGCCAAGGGCCGCGCCTCACCTTCTTGAACAGGTAAGGAACAGCATCGCAGTAGATTTTCCGGAAGGTGGGATGGTGGGCCATGTCGCTGCGCCTCTCTGGCGGGGGATGGGAGGGAGTGGGGGAAGAGAAGGAGTTGAAGGCGGCTGAGGGGATTATCACCATGTTTCTCCCAGAAATGGGGGGCTGCCCTGCCCATGACCTAATCTGCGTCTCAGCACCCCCCACCCAAAGCATCAGGCCCCGGGCCCCAGACCCGCCCCACACGGTGCGGCAGAGGACCGGGCCTTGGTTTCTAGGCTCAAACTAATTTGACCATTTATGCACGAGCCCAGTGAGCTGGGAGGAGCCCCCCACGCTCTCTGGCCCTCAGACCGGCCACCCGCAGGCGGAGATGGGCACCGCTTCCACACAGGACGGTGGCGGCGCGTAGACGGGCCCTGGGACCTCGGGCACACTGGCCCAGGGCTCTGCTCACCTGACAGCTTGATGCCGTGGCCGACGCGACGTGACCACCCCACTGGGTGGATGAGGGGGCTCCACATGTGGCACCAGAAGTCATCGTCACTGTCGCCATCCTCGTAGAGGAGCCGCAGGCGGCCCCCGATCACCGTGTCCACCACGGCCATGCGGGTCCGAGACACCTGGGACTTGTCCACCACCTCCAGCCGCATGCCCTGACGGAAGGGGTACTTCATGCTCTCCACCATCTGCAAGGACATCGGAACACAGGCTGCCACGCTCGCCGGGCTCGCCCCGCACTGCCTCTTGGAAGGGAGGGTGGGGTGGCACTGCCCCAACACCAGGCAGCCAGTGGGCAGGTGAGCCCGCCCATGTGGCCAAGGGGCAACCCCAGCCCAACTCCCCGGGACAACGGGAGAGAACAGGCGTCTCACACACGCGGCAGAGTGCCACCAGCTACGACAGAGTCACAGGCCCCACGTCAGACCAAGGGCGAAGGCGCCGCGGGGCACCGGGCTTGCCCAGGGACTCATCAGTGCCAACAGGCCTTAAGCCTGGCCGTGGGCCCAGCCTGTGCTCCTTCAGGGCCTGGCACTAACCCACAGGTGCCCACAATGCCCTTCTCCGCCACAGCCCTGCTGAGGCCCCCTGGACCTCCACTCCCATTCAGCTCGGAGCCAGCGGGCCCGGTGAAGACGGCGCTCACGGGCCTCAGTGGCAAAGCCTGCCCCGCGCCCCAACCAGAACAGTGACCTCGCTGCCCCCGGGCCCACCGGATGGGTGGAGGGAAGTAATTTTTGCTGTGACTTCACGTTGTCCTGCCTGGGGCGAGGGGTTGGGCAGGTGAGCTTGTGGGGTGGGGCGGGACACTGCTGGTTCAGGGGCAGTTAGTGGGGTCCAGGCCCCGTGGGAACTGGGCCATGCTGCTGCAAAACCCACCAGGAGGGGAGCATCTCAGAGGTCACAAAGCAGCCACCAGAACAGATGGAGGCCCTACACCGCTGACCCTTCAGCCCTCACCTCAAAGGCTAGAATACGGACCTCCCTGGTGGCGCAGTGGTTAAGCGCTATGAGCTGTTGGCAGTGGTGACGCGAGTTCAACGCCCAGCCGGGGAGAATCCCACACGGCGAGGCAGACCTCTCTAGCCTCGCCCATTGTTCCCCTCAGCAGTGTGTTTCTGTCGATCCGCCCGTTCTGCTCCCCACTCTGTCTCTGGTGAACCCTCTCGCCGCCCCACGCCTCTGGCCTGTACCCCAGCTTGTATGCATAAATAAATAAATCTTTAAAAAAAAAAAAAGGCTAGAATATACCCCAGGGGACTCCCTGACCCACTTAGGAAGGCAAGGGGCTGGCCTCCCCCGCTGGGCCTTTGCTGACACATTCCTTTCCTCTGTGCCTGCTGCGGCACTCAGGAAACTTGAGTTCTGGAAGCACAGAAGTCAGGGCCACTGCTCACGCACAGTGGCAGCTCTAAGCAGAACAGGGCACAGCTTGAGTACTCAGGTCATGTTTTTTTCTTGACTCAACAAGCACACACTTGGGCCTCCCTGGTGGCACAACGAGTCAAGTTTCAGCACTATGAAGCTATTGCAGCCACTGCAGCACGAGTTCGATCCCCAACGAGGGAGCTTCCCAAAGGGTGCAGCAGACCTCTCCTGTCTCCCCGCTGTTCCCCTCAGCAGTGTATTTCAGTAGATCCGCCTGCTCTGCTCCCCACTGTCTCTGGTGAATCCTCTAGCCCCCTCTCCCCCGCGCCTCTGATACGCATGAATAAATAAACCTTTAAAAAAAAGCAAGCACATGCACTTGACCCGCCTGATGGGCTGTTCATTCAAAGGCAAAGCTTACAGTCTTGCTGGTGAACACAGAAAGACAACGAATGACCAACCCAGAGAGGAAAAACAAATGAGTAGCACCCAGTAACTTTGAATGAGGGAAAATCATTTCTACACTAAGGGATAAAGCCAGAGAAGGTAGCCCCAAGGGGCTTGCACCCACTCTTAGCTCACTACCAGCTAAGGCCCTCAGTGTGCACATTTTCACCTGGCATCCAGTGTCTCGGGAGAGAGCCCAATTGCCTGCTATCCCTTCCTTACTTTCTACACCACCATGCCCCACCCATCGAATGGGCATCTAAACAGAATTCATATGCCAGCTTCTTGGCAAAGGCTTCCTTAGCCTGCTCCTCCCCAGGGCACAGGCCAGCTCAATTGTGGGTCCTGGCAGCCCCTGTACCCCCCCACTGCTGTGACTCACTCAGGAGGGGGAGTCTGCACAAGAGGGGTGGGTTAAATCCTCCTCCACACCCTTTCAAACCCTTTGGATTTTTACCAGATGCATGGATTTTTAAGTTGAACAACAACATATACATACATATATATATATTTTTTTAATTTAAATTAAATGCCACACAAATGATTCTGAGGCACGGCTCTGGTTCGGAACTAGGCTATTTTACATCTATTCTAGCACCTGACTTCATTTCTTCTGCCAGAATGGAAAGGCTTAGATGACAGGGCCTGGCTTCTGTGCTCCCACCATGCCTTGTATACAAGTATTTAGTAAAATCAACTGAATGAGTGCTCCTGAAAAAGTGCTGAGCAAAGGGAAGGGTCTAGAAGAGCACACGGAAGGCAGCAATAGGACAGGCATGGAGCTGCGAGGCTGTCAAGCAAGGGAGTACTAGGAAAAACATTCCCATGAGTAGCAGGAAGGACAGAGCGAGTGGGAGGGGCAGGCAGGAGTGCTGTTAGGGCCCCTAGAGGGTTCGCGGCCAGACCTTGATATGGAAATCCACAGGGAGCGTTCTGGAGCCCACCAACCGTTTCATGAGGTAACCCTTCCAGTCGGTGAACTTGGCATGGATGGCTGTGGAGACACCAGCAGACCTTGGTTACAGGCTGACACTCTCCCCCAACAGGGGGCGCCAGAGCTGCCTAGAGATCACTGGAAGGGACTGAGAAACTTCAGCCTATCAGGCCGGCCACTGTCCACCTTAGAAAATCAGGCTCAACTTGGATCTGCCAGGGGACCTCTGGGGCAGGGGAGGACAGGAAGCAGGAGACAAGTGGGCTCTGTTCTGGCCAAACTAAGACAGGGGACACCTCCTATCAAAGACCCTAAAGCAATTGGGGCAGAGGCCATTGTCAACTCACTCCGAGGGGGCACCAGGATTTTGCTGTTGATGGCACACCAGCCAATGGGGTGAACGTCCACGGTTCCCAGGTTGCACCAGAAATCGTGACTGGCATCATTTTCAAAACCTTCATACCGGAGCAGTACCCGATATCCTGGAGGACGGAAAGGGGCACCCTGAGGGCCGGGCAGGACTGGGAGAGCGCGTTCTTAGGCCTCTCCTCTCTCTAGTCTAAACCAGACTCCTGCAATCCACAACTGTCATGGCCGAGACAAACCCGCGCTACTTACCCGGAAAGCAGCATGGCACGGTGGCGAGGATGAGTGTTCTGTGGGTTGATCATCCCTGGACTAAACTTCAACATGGGAGTCTCAAAACTCGCCAGGTTCTACGGTCCCTTCTAAGGTAGGGAAGGTGGGAAACCGCCAGAAAAATGCAGCTATCCCGGGGGTGGCTTTGTTCTACGAAGCCGGTTTCCGCCGATAGCCCTGCCCCTGCATCCAGAGACAGGCTTCTGCAGGCCCTGGGCTGCCTGCGCCTGAGCCACCCACCTGCGGCCTGGATGACCGAGGCGATCCAGTACACGCGGCTGGGGAGCACGGCGTCGCTGTTGAGCACCTCCACCTTCATCCCCCTCATCACGTCCTCCCACTGGTCATAGAGTGGGACCTGGGTGGGGAAGAGGACATTTGAGGGGCGCCGAGCTGCCTGGGCTGGCCTCCTAGTCACGGCATCCTTGCCTACACCTCAGCTTTTCACATGGCTCACTGCGCGCAAAGTCAGGCATGAAGAGGAGCAAGACCCGTCCCGCGAGGCTGAAGAGCAGAGCCGCACGGCGCGTCACTAACGCTGCGCCAGCCTGTCGCAGAAACAGCACCTAACACTTTCAGGTTCCCCTGTGCCAGGCACAGCTCCTGGCACAAACACCTCCTCAAGCCAGGGGGCTGTCCTGGCCACAAAGATGGGCTCCTTCACGGTGCCCAGCAGGGACAGGCTCTCGCAGAGCGCATGGCTGAGGTCTCCCTGAAATGAAAGTGGGGGACTGCTAGAAGTGAGGGCCAAGGGGGCCCCCACTAGGAAATCTGTGTGGCTTCATTAGCAACTCAGAGGGGATTAAGAAAGTGGCAACCGTTTCATTGTTCAGGGCCCTCCCCTGGGTTCAGCAGCCTTTCCGAGAGGAGAGGTTAGGGAGTCCATCTATTCTGGTCAGACTGAGAGGTCTCTCTGGACCTCCTGGGCTTTGCTTAAGGCCAGGAAGACAAACAAGGGCAGAGGCAAGGGCGGCAGAAGGCGTGCTCCCAGGCCCCAGGCTATCGTGGGCTCGAGGAGCTTCCACTCGGCCCCACCCTCCAGGCCCACCCAACCAGCTTTTCTCATTGAATGGGGAGCAGGGAGCCTTTTGCAGAAGGGGGTTCCAGGAGTTCCCCACATCTGCCTCCCTGGAAACCAAAAGGCAGTTAAGAAGCACCAAGCTTTCAACAGGAAAAAAACAAGTGGAGAAGAGGGGACAAAAGGACTTCAGGGTTGGCTCTTCACCATTAGTTAGCACAAAGTTCCACACTAGAAAAGAGCAAAGCAGGGGGCCTCCCTGGTGGCGCAACGGGTTAGGCACTGCGCCGTGGAGCTGTCAGCAGCTGGGGCACAAGCTCGATGCAGGGCCCAGGAGATTCCCACATGGCGCAGCAGACCTCTTCCTGCCCACCCGCTGCTCCCCTCAGCAGTGTTTCCGTTCATCTGCCTGTTCTGCTCCCCACTCTGCCTCTGGTGAACCCTCTCACGGCCCCACATCTCTGGCCTGTGTACCCCAGCTTGTATGCATAAATAAATTTAAAAAAAAAAAAAGCAAAGCGGGGACCGCAGGAGTTGGGGGGCTGTGTTGCTGGAGCCCGCAGGCGCACTCCCCTCTAAGTGGACCGAAAAAGACTGGACAGCATAAAGGTGGGCTAGAGCCCCAGAAATCACCGCAGCTGTCAGAGGCTGGCGAGGTGGGAGGGCGAGAAGTGCAGGGAGCAGTTTGCTTTCCCTCACTCCCGGGCACTCACGTGTTTGAAACAGCTGACAGGCGCAGCCTTGTAACTGTGGTCCTTCAGGAACTTCCCCCAGTCGAAACCCAAGACCAGCGCTGCGGGGCAGAAGGGGAGAGCTCAGGCCGGGAACCAGCAGCGGCTTGGCACCTGGAGCCGGAGGGTGAGGTCCTTTCCCCACCCAGCCAGTGTGCTCAGCCCCATGTCCGCGCGGAGGCCACCAGCAGCCCCATACCTGCCCCACCAGTGGCCATCGGGCGGGCGAAAACCTTATCTAGAGCCGGCCAGACTCTAGAGGAGTAGAGGAAACATTCAGACAGACATGCCTGACCTTTCTTCCCGAAAAGAAAAGGAGGAAATTCAAAGACCCTTGAGCTAAAATTCCTCAGACCTCCCCTAACTCCTCATTGGTCAAAGGCGATCTAATGGGCGGGAGGCGCACACACCTAGGCCCTTGGCCCTCTGGCAGCGGAGCTCAAAGTCGGCCGACTCAGACCAGCAGAGCAGTCGCTGTGAACCTGCATGTAATTGGCTCTGAGATTGTCCACAGACTCAGAAAATGACAGAGGTGGCCTCACCCACCACGCCTCTCTCCACTGCCCCAGGGGAGCAGTTGCCTGAGGGCTGTGCGCCAAGAAAAACCACAGGAGCCAGATCTTGGTTTTTCAGTTATCACGAGTAGGGCTCCTGGAGACTCAAGGCTGGTGGAAGTTTTCTGGGGTAATCCCGACAATACCTTCCAGGTGAGGGAGATGCAGTCCACGGCGAGCCTGGCCACCTTCTCCACTCCTCCCCCTAGGGAGCGCCGCCCAGGCCAGACGCCCCACCCCCACACCCCGAGTCCTCGGCTGTCTTACCGTCTTGCCCTGTTGGGGTCCCATCCGCGAGCTGTCCCGTCCCCTGGGAGTGGAGAAAGGCTCCGATTTTGGCAGACCAGGCTGCCTTGTGAAGGACTTTGGCTTTCTTGGTCGGCGGTTTTCCCTGGCGGAAGGAGAGGAGGCCGTGTGTAGCCCAAAGGCTGCTGCTCAGGCTCCGAATTCGGACCAGCTAAGTTTAAACCTTGGTGTGGGTGCAATTAACCTCTTCGGGGCTTGTTTCACTTGTAAATCAAGGTGATGACAATAACAAAGCTAAGCTGGGGGAGGGTGCAGGGCGGAGCGTCACCGCAGCTCTCACCGCAGCTCGGTGCTCAGCTTGGGCTCGCTGGGGAGGGCTGGGGGCGACGGCTGCTTGCAGGGTGAGAGGGACACCTGCTCTATTGTTTTGAGCCCCCTCCAGGAACCTCTCCAGCGTGGCTTCAGTTTTCAGCCACCTCCTGCTGCGGTGCTCTCACAGATTTATTATGGCAGAGAATGGGCCTCCAACTCGGAGGTAGGTGCAACAGTTTGTAATACAGGAATGTTCTGGGGCTTTCATCAGGTGCTCAAAGGATCCCCCCCACCAAATGAAAGGCCAATGATCTAGTCTTAAGCATTCATCAGAAAGACCTAGAGCGGTATTAATGGATCAGAAACGTGAATTTAAATCCCAGACAGACGTGGGGTCAAATCCCAGTTCTTAGAGTTTTATTTGTGTACCTTTAAGTTGCTAAAATTTTTGAACCCTTTAAGTAGGATTTTAAAAAAACCCATGTTTCGGGGCTCACTGGGTTAGACTGAGTGTCAGTCTAAGCACCTGCCCTCAAGCTGCCACTGTAACAATACTGTTGTTCCCTGTGAGGAGAGGGATTCTCCTGGGCCTCAACCAAAATTCACAAAATGAGGGAAACAACAGTCACTGTCTCACAAAGGCAAGAGCTAGTTCAGGAAGCACTGAGCAGACCCCGGCGTCTCAACCACCACAGCGTTAGAGACCACCAGAGCTGTGGTTCTCAAGCTTTACAACCACTTGAGGAGCTCTTGAAAGTCACTCTGTCCAGGCCACATCAGCACCCTTGGGAGCGGGATCCAAACATCAAGATAGTTTTAGAACTTTCCTGGTGATCCCAGCAAGCAGTCAAGTTTGAGAAGCAGTGCTGGTGTTGCATACGGTAGCCATGGCTACCAAGAAGCGACACAAGCCAGGCACTGGGGTGAGGATCCAGTCTTGGCTCTGCGGCTCTCCTACAGAGCCCCTCGCTCACTAAAGGCCCATCCCACTCTTGGGCCTCAGCACACCGGTCCTTAAGTGCCTGGTCTAAACAACACATGCTAAGAATCCTTCCACATTCCTTAATCCTTCCATTAAAAGGTCCATGAACATCACAAATTAAGTAGCAGTTGGTAAGCCTTTCAACATGGCTGCCTATGACACCGAGTCAGAGATGAAGCACCAACTTCTTAAGTCCAGTGGGCTGGTGAACCACAATGATGCGTGGCTCCCTGATTCCTCTCAGCATTTAGAGTAGTGTGGTGTGATGACCAGGGGCATGAGACACCCCTAAATTTCTTGTTTAAAATTTACTGAACAGGGCCTCCCCGGTGGCACAGAGGTTAAGCGCCGCGCTGTGGAGGTGTCGGCAGCGGCAACACGAGTTCGACACCCAGCCGGGGAGATTCCCACATGGGGCGGCAGACCTCCTGCCTCGCCCGCTGCTCCCCTCAGCAGTGTGTTTCAGTCAATCTGCCTGTTCTGCTCCCCACTCTGTCTCTGATGAACCCTCTCACTGCCCACTCCTCTGGCCTGTACCCCAGCTTGTATGCATAAATACATAAATCTTTAAAAAAAATTTACTGAACATAATATCAGACTCTGAGGGGGGAGAGGTGGAATGGAGGGTAGCGCCAAGAATCTGCAATTTAAGGCGCTCTGTCCTCTGAAATTTGAGAACATAGTAAAATACCAGGAAATCTGCAGCCTCTGCTGACTACAAGCAAGACTCTCCCCAAGCCCTCTTGGGTCCTGGCCATCAGGCAACAGATTGTTCTGTCTCAGTGCCCTGCACCTCAGAAAGGGTCTTCCAAGTGGCTGCGTCTCACCTGTAATCGAGCCAGGATACTGGCTTTCTTGGAGTTGGAGGAGTAGCTCCTGGAACAGGAGACGCTGCAGAACCTCTTGGTCTTGGAGAAGAAGGCCTCCCTTGTACCCACGATACCACACATTTCGCAGACAGCTGTGAAGAGAACTTATCTTAGCATATGACTCACCTAATACAGTCACATACACACCCGCCCCCAAATCAAACAAATGATGGACGCTTCAAAATCTGAGGCATGGCATTAGCCAAGTGAACCCCCATGAAAGACAGAACTAGAATAGACAGAGGGAGTTCTGGTGTGCACATCAGAATCTGTTTTACCCAGAGACTTGGCATCCCCATGGGTCTCTGTGTCAGCAGTGGGGCTAAGGAAAACCATGAGGACTCGGGAAACAGAAGAGGCTGGGAGGAAGTTTGCAGAGAAAATAAGTGCCCAAGTCATTAACTTGGCCATTAACTTCTATGGGTCTCTCTTCTCATGTACAAAGAGACTGCACTAAATCAGTGTTTCCATCTTGACTTCACATTAGAATCACTTGGGGAGCTTTTAAAAATGCCCAAGCCTAAGACTCTAATTGGCTGGCCTGTGGTGGCACACCGGCCAGTGTAAAACTAACAGACACCCTACCAACTGGGAAAAGATCTTTGCACACAATACATCTGATAAAGGACTGATAACAAAAATTTACAAGGAACTCACATAACTCAACAAAAACAAAGCCAATAACCCAATCAAAAAATGGGCAGAAGAGCTCAAAAGGCACTTCTCCAAAGAAGAAAAGCAAATGGCCAACAGATACATGAAAA
>PVIJ01013936.1:0-43045 GCA_004024925.1 Scalopus aquaticus
GAGTGCATCAATCATTCACGTGTCTTCTAAACTTTGAAAATGGACCTTCTTTCCTTCTATTTACCCAGAGTCTGTGATAGAGCCCTGAATGTATATCTGTGTTGTACAGTCTCATCAGAGGGCCGTTTCAAAATTGTATGCTCATTTAGGGAGAATATATTAGCTAGGCACCAGCAGAAAGAGCTAGAGAAAAACTGTCATCTTAGATGAAAGTAATATTTTCTTCCTTATAGTGAATTACTAGATCTTGAACACAGCTGAGTAGAGTTCCATATCTTATGCTTCATTTATTGTAAATGAAATTAATTTTGTTCTATGGTACCCTTTGAAGTCTCAAATATTATTACAATGAAATATGATGATTATAATAATGTCTATTTATGCATGTAATATGTGTTTTCCTAAAATAATTACATAATAAATTTTCATTTCACAGTGACAAGAGAGTTGGAGATCTTTTTAGTTCTCATCCAGCTAAACAAGAAAGATGGTAAATGCTAATTTTGAATCAGATTCTCCCAGATAGAAAAATGTTAGGAAATGTTCTCTCCTAATTTCTGCAGATGAGTTTCCCTTAAAGAAATTTTACAGACCTATTTTAGTACTTACCTTGCTTGCATTCAGCGAAATTCATTTAAAGGATTCATAAACTTTGTAAAATCAGAGACATATAATTATGGTTATGTAATCTGAACTTTCTTAAACTTACAGATCTTTTGTTGCCTATATGGAACAAAAATATTATGAGATAAGATCTGCTATCATTTGTTTTCCCTATTATGATATTATGTTTTGTAGGAAATACGAATATTTATGTATATTTGTGTCTCTATCATCTGTTATCTATATCTGTATCTACATATCTATAAATATATATCTATATCTATAAATGTATTTATTTGGTCTTTAAATCAATTCCTGGCACAGACTTCCTAAAATAATTAGAATTTCCAAAGCATAAGAACAATAAAGTTGTCTTTTGCTGTGTTAATGAGGCAACTTTTAGAAAACCCCTGGTCACCTAAGGAGGGGAGCTGCTTGCCAGGACCTCCTTTGTGATAGAGACTTGGAACTTTCAGTCCACCCCAGACCTCCAGGGGGTGGGACTGGAGCTAGAATCCAGCCATCGATGGGTGGGAGTTAGTGGTGCCATGTTGTGAAGCCCCCACAGAAGCACAAGGGCAGGATGGAGAGCTTCCTGCTGGAGACGTCCCTTCCGTCTGCCTGTTCCTGGCCACATCCTTTCATGATAAATTATTCATCTGGTAACTAAAATGCTTACTGTGAGCCCCTCTAGCAAATGACATGAGCCCAAGGAATGGGTGGTGGGATCTTCTAATTTATAGCCACTTGTTTATAGAAGCCTTGTTGACAGCGGGTGTGTGACCGGCGCCGGGAGATGCAGTCCTGACATCTCCATGCAGACAGTCAGCCGAGCGGGGCACGGCAGGACGCCAGCTGATGGGGAGTTTCCTTGGGGACAAGTGCCCTTGTCTGTGCTGTAACTACGTGACTCAATACGGTGAAAACGGCGATCAGCTTCTCCACTTCATGTGGCCGTTCGAAGCATTCACTCTTGCCCTCTTTCCCGCCTCCTCGCTTCTACTGCCCTTCGGCCACAGCCCCCGCTGGCATCGCCACGCTTTCCAGTTCACACGCTCTGGGCCTCGCTTGCCTTCCTTGATGAGGTCCCCCAGGCGTGGCCTTGGCTTTGCCCCCGTACACAAGCCCGTGTCTTGGGTCCGGCTGTATCGCGCCGGTATGTCCGCTGCGCATTTAGCTCTTTGCACTCTTCTCAGTTTCTGAATCTTGTCTGCAGCATTAGAAGCCACACGAGTTCTTGCTCTTCTTGACAGCCCAAGATTGCTGATGAGTAGCTGTGTGTCTGCGTGGCTCTGGTGATAGTCTCTTTAAACACTGAAAGAATAATGATGTGTCTACATGTCGTGGAGACAGAGTCACATGATAGAGGAATTACCCTAAAAGCTGTTTATTGGTTCTTTTTTTTTAAGATTTATTTCTTTATGCATGCAAGAGCTAGGGTGCAGGCCAGAGGTACAGGTGAGAGGATTCCCCAGAGACAGAGTGGGGAGCAGAACAGGCGGCTCCACTGAAACACACTGCTGAGGGGGCAGCGGGGAGACAGGAGAGGTCTGCTGCGCCCTGTGGGAAGCTCCCTGGCGGGGATCAAACTCGTGCTGCAGTGGCTGCTGCAGCTTCATAGTGCTGTGCTTAACCTGTTGTGCCACCAGGGAGGCCCTATTGGTTCTTTGTTTTATAGGAGCCTCTTGATCTGAAAATATAAAAACTATTATTCACTGTTCCAAGGATGAATCATGTATTTCTAGAATCATCTCGGAAGTGGTAGGCTCTAATTTGTTCTCACAGAAATAATTCTCTAGGGCTTACTTCTAGCAGGCAGAGTAAGGGAGGTATGAAGGAAAAGCTCTGGAGTGCAGGCCAAGGCTGATTTTCTCCTGCCACTTACTGGGGTCGGGCACTGCCTTCTTGGAGGAGATTCTCTTTCATTCTGGGGACACCTGGCTATTTAGCTAAGACCCTGTATCTCATCGTAAAGAAAACTGCGGTCCTCGCTGTTTCAGTGTTACTTGATCTCGTTAGCTCTAAACTCCCCTCCTGTAAGTTAGGTTGTGATGGTTTCCAGTCAAGACAGGGTATTTGGTGTAAGGTTTTCTACTCGGGGGACACGGCGTTTATTTCTCCCACCCATCCTGTGGGTCACTCAACAGCACGGCTGAAGCATCTGGAAGGGGATGAGCCTCTTCTAGTCAGGGGAGAGACGTGATGGTGTCACTGGGCTCCCAGATCACAGGTGACACAAGGAAGTGCCACTGCTCTATTGGACACAGTGCACCTGTGGCTGGGTATGTCTCAGTGTGCAGCTGGGGACCCACTTTTACTTTCCCTTGGTGCTTCTGGGGTGTGGCTGGGACTGCGTGACCCCGATGTGGCAGGCCCTGGAAGGCACGGCGGTGCAGCTCAGCTCCAGCCCACACGCTCTCCTCTCATCTCCTCTTTGCCTACTTGAACGTAACGACTGATAGGAATGGTGTCCAATTAAGAAGATTTATTAACTCAAGAGTCCCGCAAGATAATCAGCAGCCGAGCAGGGAGCAGAGAGACAGAGCGTCTGAATCTTCCCTCCATTGAACAATCATCTGACCCCGCGTCTTCTGCTGGGCTGGAGGAACCAGCGTAGTGTACATACAGGCGGAGAACAGTGTTTGGAGGGGGTTGTAATCTGTTTTATTTATGGTTACACAGCGTACACGGTTTTTCAAGTGATCACAGGCCGAAACGAGAAATGCCTTTCTGAACAAATAGTCCAGATGGAAATCGTCATGTGCTGTAACTCAGGAGTGAACCCAGCGAGTGGGGATAGAATGGCACGTGGAGATGGCGGCAGCTTGTGTGTCTCTTTGATTTACTTGCAGATTGTTTTAGTGACTTATTTGTAATCTGTGAAAAGAATAGCCTGGCACTCTGCAAGATCAAAGACCAAGAATGAAAATCCCATACCTGGGGAGACTGCTGGCTTTCCAGGGAAATCGAACATTAAAACAAGCCCAGAGAAGTGGAAAAAAATGAGCAGGCAACTACAGGGAGGTCCTAGTTCTTTGGAACCCATGTGATGTCAATGAAAGCCTATTGAAAGGGTGATATTTTTAATAAGATCTTAATGTCTCTCTGGGGTTCCTTGTTACTATTATTATTATTTTAAAGATTTATTTATTTATGCATACAAGAACTGGCCAGAGGTGTGGGGGATGGTGAGAAGATTCACCAGAGACAGAGTGGGGAGCAGAACAGGTAGATCCACTGAGATACACTGCTGAGGGGAGCAGCGGGAGAGGCAGGAGAGGTCTGCTGCACCATGTGGGAAGCTCCCTGCCTGGGGATTGAACTTGTGCCATGATGGCTGCCAATAGCTTCATAGTGCTGAGACTTAACCCCTTGTGCCGCCAGCAGGCCTCCCTGGTGGTGCAAAGGGTTAAGCGCAGTGCTGTAGAGCTGTTGGCAGCTGTGGTGCCAGTTCGATGCCCGGCCAGGGAGATTCCCACAGGGCTCAGCAGACCTCTCCTGCCTCGTCTGCTGCTCCCCCCAGCAGTGTATCTCAGTGGATTTGCCTGTTCTGCTCCTCTCTCTGTCTCTGGGGAACCCTCTCACCGCCCCACGCCTCTGGCATGCACCCCAGCTTGTATGCATAAATAAATAAATCTTAAAAAAAAATAAAACCCCTTGTGCCACAAGGGAGGCCCCATTTTGACAGTTTTCATTTCATCACCAAACTGTGCTGTCCTTATTCCTGCAGTAAATGCAGCACAGTTACCTGGTTTCCATCACAGAACTGGTTTGTGGAACCCACATACCATGGTGGGGGATCGGGTGTTGGAACACTCAGGTTAGGGTGGTTAAGATATGCAGACCTTTCTGCCTCTGGGGCACGTTGGCACAGCGAACAGCCAAGACCACTGAGGTTTGGGAAGGGAGCGCGGACCCCCCTTTCCTGTGGAGTCCCCCGTTCTGTCGCTGCTCAGACATATCTGAGTTTGGCTTTGTAGGCGGAGGGCCTCTCAGTGGGAGGAGTGATCTGGCCTTTCCCTGGCCATTTGTCCATCTCCGAGACTTTCTCGCTGTTGCACTGTGATCTTGTGCTACTGACGTGGGCACAGGCAAACTGTGTTGCTGGCCACCTGCTCAGGCAGCCCCCAAACCACCAGCCACCCCATCCTAAAATGGGGGAGCTGAGTTTGAGAGCCCTGGTATGTGGTGGTTAGTGACTCTGGGAAATTTGATAGAGTTACATTCCTACATTCCTCTCAGATCTCTGCCTTTCCATTCTCTGAATTCCATGATAAGAACCAGGTGACATTTACTCGAGGACTCGCCTGAAACCTGAGTGCTGCAGAAACCTCGTGTCTCAGCCTGTTTTTCTGTGTTCTCTGCCGCCAACATTTCCACTGGACATGTCTGTCCTGCAGAGACCCCAGTCTTCCTCCAGGGCGTTTTTCTCAATTCCTACAAGGCAGCTTATGTTTCTTCTCCCCCAGCTTGGTTTTAAGTGACTTAGTATTGTGTAAAATTTCTTCAAATCATTGAAAGAATGTCATTGAGAACTATATATGTTTTGCATATCCAGTACATTTTGAATGTGTAGTCCCCATTCTTGGTGCATTTGCATACCTCAAAATATTTTCCTGATGTTTGTAATTCTTTTCATTGAAGAGGGAGCAACCGATGTCTCTTCTCCTTTTTTTTTTTAAAAAAAGATTTATTTATTTATGCAGACAAGAACTGGGAAGCCAGCCAGAGGTGTGGGGGTGAGAGGACGCCCCAGAGACAGAGTAGGGAACAGAACAGGCGGATCCACTGAAATCCACTGCTGAGGGGAGAAGCGGGGAGACAGGAGGGGTCTGCTGCGCCCTGTGGGAAGCTCCCTGGCCGGGGACAGAACTCGTGCTGCAGTGGCTGTGGATAGCTCCATAGTGCTGAGACTCAACCCCTGTGCCCCCAGGGCGGCCTCCTCTCCTTTTCCTGCCCAGGGCAGACGCACTCACATCTCACTCCCTTTGAATACTGACCCGAGGGCGGTTTGTTCCAGGTTTGAGTAGTTCTTGTGCTCTGCTTTTCTAGGCCTTCATGACTGTATTTGCTTTTTAAGGGCAGACCCTTCACCATCGGTGCCCATGGGCCTGCCTCGTGGAAGCCCATGTCGTGTTCTCTTTGGTGAAACGTTATACCCAGCGGCCCTGGCTCCGCTGGACTCACTCACGGAGGAGCAGCTGCCCCCAGAAAAGGTGTGTTTGGGCAGCCTGCTCCTGGGCCTGGAGAGCCCTTTGCCCCAGAGCGTGGTGGATGTTGCCGTTAACTGTGCGCTGTTTATTGGTTTCGAGAAGTTCTTTCTCCCGCCCTACCTGGCTAGGGCAGACGGGGTGTCCTTGTGGGGACTGAGAAATCCAAAGTCCTTTGTTACTTGGCAGGTGCAGAGAGGTCCCTGCGATTCATCACGCTGGGTCGCTTCTGCTGGCCTGCTGCCCCCCTTCCCCGACTGCCCCTGGGCTCCCAGGAGGGGCAGTCAGTGCCTCTTGTGGTGGTGGGCTGGGTGCCTTCCCCTCCGATGCTGTACACGCCCTGCACAAGTTTCCATGGTTGATTCAGCAGCAAGGTGTGGAGGGCATTTGCCTGTTGCCCCCCCTTTTAAAAGCTCATTTATACCATTTTGTGATTGTTGGCCTCGGCTGGACGCCAGGTGCGCTGGCCACCTTTTGCAGGTATTGTTCATTTACTCCCTGCATACTGTCCAGTGAGGTGCGTCGGGCTCCTTATTGTACCCACAGCAAAGCGCCACCTCGCAGAGCTGAAATGACTCAGCCAAGTTCTTTCCATAGTGGCGTTGGGTCTGCCCAGCCAAGTGTGATATCCCACTGTGCCTGTCCAGCACCACCTCTTGGCTATTATAGATTTTTCAGCTCAGTGAGGGTGAAAGGTGGCTCAGGCCATAAAAGAAGGTTGTTCTGGGCCTGCTGCTTTTTTTCAGTTTTGCTTGGAATGGAAAGAGGTGTTGCCTTTGCAATGGAAAACTTGGTAGGCCCCAAGTTAGAGGGAATTTGGAGACCTTCCTGGGAAATGCAGGACACCTGGCTGTGGTTTTTCTGCGCAATGTTGGACCTCTGGGAAGTCCATCTTTCTCTGAAGCCATTTCTAAGGGTCATTCAGATTTCAGAAAGGCCTGAAATGCTGTAACGAGCCAGGAACCACCTGGCTTTTTTTCCTGACCTGCACAGACACATTGCCCAGAATACCCTGGGTTGCCTGCTTGGGCCTGTGGTTACACGGGAATAAGGTAATAGATATCTTGCTTAACACTGGTAACTCTAGAAGTTGCTTCCTGATCCCTGGCTCCTGATTAGACTGGGCGAGGCAGCAGGCTCCGAGAGGGTCACCCCAGAGTCTCCCTTTCACGGGGGACTGGGCGACCCCTTTTGGACTCTGAAGTCCCTGTTCAAAAGGAGAGACACAGTGAACTGCGTGTGGCTGCTTGGTTTCTGCAGGTGATACGAGTGTTGTCTCCGGCGAGTTAGCCTTGAGCTCACCCGAGTTGGTCCCTCTGATCTCAGGAACTAGCACCAGAGGTTACTCCAGCCATGATTTTTGCCCCTAACCAGGAGCAATTCTCTATCTTCGAAGTTTGTGTCCAGGGGACGCTCCGTGAGCAGACCCAGCCTGCCCCTCATCACCGCAAACACGCTGGCGCATGAGCCGATTGATCAGGAGTGCAGCGCTACGAGGCTAGAGCCCTGCCTGTCACCACGTCTTGTCAGCGGGTTAAAGGCTTATTCCTGGTGTTAGAACGTGGTGGTGTCCGCAGCGCTACCTGGGTGTCCCCTTGCTCTCCCAGGCACACGCAGGCTCTCTGTGCGGTCGTGGCTGAGCGCGGGTCGACGGCACTTCACTTCATGTCTGCGCTTAGAGGAACAACCACCGTGTCATCTGCTTAGTTTCACCCGAGGGCAGGCAGCCAGCGAAGCCTGTGCACCACGCCGCAGGGTGTGTGACTGTCACCTCGGGGCTGCGTCCCTCGCGCCCTGTGGGTCAGAGGTGGGGGCGTTAGCAGTCTTCTGAGGATGGTGGACGGAGGAGCCTGGCTTAGAACCGGGGTGGAAACTCCGTCTAGTCTAGTAGATACCCAGCCCTTCCTGTGTTTCTGGTCTGCTCCAAAGGCGGGAGAGGAGAGGGCTGTGCGTGTGTGTGTGTGCGTGCGTGCACGCGCATGTTTGTGTGTGTGTGTGTGTGTGTGTGTGTGTGTACAGTTTCCGCCTCTCTCCTCTCCCAGTCTCCTTTTTCTATTTCATGGAGATGTTTGGTTTCTAAGGCCCAAGCCTCTGAGCCCGCACAAGCAGGACTCAGCAAAGAAGGCTGGTCCGTTTCTCAGTGGCGTATGGGGTGGTGTGGAATTCGGGTTTCCAATTTTCATCACAATGTGGCAGCGGGTACGTGTTAATCACTGTGCGCTCGTCTGAGATGATGCGTGTGAAGATTTAGATATTATCATCTCCACAGCAACCCGCAGAGAAGCGCAATTAATATCCCCGCTCTGCGCTGGACGGTGCAGCTTCAGGCGGCGCGTGACCTCGGCCGCGTCCCCCGCCTTGGGGTCAGCAGCCGCGGGAGCCATCAGGAGCGTGGGCTGGGCCGGAGCAAAGCCCCTCGGTGCTCTCCGCCGTGGACTGGGTGCACGCATAAGCGCATCTCCCCCCGGGCCTGCACTGTGGCGGGGCGAGGTGGGTGGGTTGGGGGGGATTATGCCTCTTGCCCGTGAACTGATTGGAGTGTGAGGTGGAAGGGAGAGGAGGGAGCTGCGTCCACCGACCATTCGAGGTGGGCCTCCCAGGGGCCGCGGGGCACGCTGGGCTGGAGCAGGCATCGGGAGCACGGAGAGCGCACTGCCGGCGCGGGGCTGCCGGCGTCGGGGATGCAGAGGGCTGCGTGCGCGCAGGGGCAGGGTGGGTGTGAGAGGGCCCAGCATGTGCCGGCCACGCCCAGAGGCTGTGAGGGGCCGGACTGAGGCCGCGTTGAGCGCAGGCACACGTAAAGGGAGCAGAGTCAGCGATGGTTCCGCCGGCAAAGTGGCTGGGGCAAGGGGGCAAGAGAACACCCAGCGGGTGCGCGGTGGGGTCACTGACTCCGCCAGGCGTTACATGACACGCGTGGGCTTACCCGCCTTCACGGTGACTTTAACAGGCAGTGCTAGTGTTTTAGACGAAGAAAGATTTTGGAGCCTCCCTGGGGGCGCAGGGGTTAAGTCCCAGCACTATGAAGCTATGGGCAGCCACTGCTGCACGAGTTCGATCCCCCGCCAGGGAGCGTCCCACAGGGCGCAGCAGACCTCTCCTGTCTCCCTGCTGCTCCCCTCAGCAGTGGATTTCCATTGATCTGCCTGTTCTGCTCCCCACTCTGTCTCTGAGGAGTCCTCTCACCCCCTCCCCCACACCTTTGGCCTGCACCCCAGGTTGTCTGCATAAATAAATGAAATAAATCTTTAGAAAAAAGAGAGAGAGAGAAAAGAGTGGACCCAAGAGAGTATGGTTTGGACATCTGAGCCCTGTGTGTGTGTGTGTGTGTGTGTGTGTGTGTGTGTGTGAGAGAGTGTGTGTGTGATTATTATTATGAGGACCTGACTACTCTGCAAACCAGCACAGGCCACTGTCTCGTGACCCATGTCAGGGCTGGCATCTGACTCTCAGCGTGTACCTTGGCTGCCTGAAGCCCTGGTGTGGGGGGACCGGCCAGCACCGAGAGGAGAGGCAGCTGTTTCTATGCTGCTGGGCTTCGCCAGCAACCCTGGGCCAATTCTCATCCCCGAAATTCCTTAGGAAACTCCGCGGGGATGCGAAGCTTGCCCAGAAAATCTCCTTGGGGTGAGACTGTTGCTCACGGTCAAGGAATTAATCTGGGAAGATCTGCTTGCTGGATTTACAGGGCTGTGCACTGGGGAAGCTTGACCATTATGTCACCCCAAAGGCTGACCTTTTGCGGCTCAGGCTGACCTCGTGCTGGGGGAGCAAGGGGGGGCACGCAGATACCAGCCACCACACAGGTGTCCTGCTATGGGGGTTCACAGGAGGCGCTGTGGTCCCCGGAGAGCTCCGACACTCCGGAAGAGCGTGTTTAATAACCAAGAAGGGACGTGCCCGGAAGCGCGGACCTTGGCTGACCCGGGCCTGGCTCTCATCTTCTCTGGGACTTAGCGCTCTGCACAGTCTCCCCCAGCGCGGGCGCCTTGTGTTCGTGGCCGCAGCGTGTGTCCAGCGCCAGGCCCAGCGTGGTGGGAACTCCCCCCACTTCCAAGACCCTTGCTGCTTCATCTTGCTCTTCTCTTTGGAGAGTGGACACTAGGAAAAGCTTAGCGTTAGCTCTCTGCTGTGAGTGTTTTATACCAGACAGCACCGGTTAGGGAATGGAAGT
Source organism: Scalopus aquaticus (assembly GCA_004024925.1). Lineage (NCBI taxonomy): Eukaryota > Metazoa > Chordata > Mammalia > Eulipotyphla > Talpidae > Scalopus > Scalopus aquaticus. The sequence continues at coordinate 9,988 of PVIJ01013936.1, forward strand.
TTCTGGGATACAGATTTGGGAGAAGCGCCTGTGGGGCATCGGCCCGCCCCGGGAGGCACCCCGCACGTGCTGGAGGGGAAGTGAGTCCTGGATTTGAACTGGTGTCTCCACCAACATGATAATTAAGTAAACCCTAAAGCGAGCAATAGACATGAAGGGCGATTTGTAATGCTCGACAATGTAAATGATAAAATAATTCCTATTTATAAATAGTGCAAGATATTTAAGTTGCCTTAGAATTAATTGCTTCATGAATATGTATGTGTCCACAAACTATCTGGATAACTACTGCATTGCAGCCTCAAAATGCATGTTGGACTCAAGCCAATGAATAAGAATGTCCATTTCGCAATGGTTTTTGTACAGAGTTTTAAGTTTCCTATAGGTCGGCAATTCATCCACCGTGTCCCCCATTTATGTCAGGCTCTTGGGGATCTAACCTGTGGAAAATCTGGTGTGTGAAGAGCCCCCTCTTTTCTTAGGGCCCCACATGGTCACTGCGTCCACCGTAAACCGCTGCCAAAGCCCCTTCCCCAGAGCCCTCTGGGAACGAGCTCTTCTGTCATTTTCTCTCCCTAAGCGCTTCTGCTGGACTCGTCACAAGAACCTGGTAGGCTGAGTTGGCATTTAGAATTTTTTTTTATAAAAGCTTTCCTTGATCTGTAGCTATAAATAAAATTCACCATTTTAAAGTTTTCATCACTTTTTGTATATTGAGAGTTGTACAACCACCACAATCTGTAGAATGTTTTCATCCATCCAAAAAGAAGACTTGTACTCACCAGTAACCGTGCATCTCCCCATCTGTATTCTGTCTCCAGGAATTTGTCCTTTCTGGACATTTCTTATAAATGAAGTCATACAATACATGGACTTCTGTGACTGGCTCCTTTCCTGTATCATAATGTTTTCAAGTTTCATCCACTTGTATCATAAGTCAGTACCTTTTTTCCTTTTTTCTGGCTGAATAATATTCTGCTGTAGGATATACCACTTTCTTCTGCTACCTACCTTTAATTGATGGAGACTTGGATTATTTACAATTTTTTTGGACTATTATGAACAGTGGTGCCAACAAAAATCATGTACAATTTTTTTTCTAGGTACATACCTAGGGTTAGAATTGCTGGACCATTGGAATTAGTCTTGATAGAGAGACATCTATTTTAATAGCATCTAAAATTTGAAGTACTGCATATACTTTATAAAGTTGAAATATACGGTGCTTTCTCTAATGGTGTTGGTGCAATGTGGTTGCAAAATTTCCAGCTTACCTAAAGCAGTCAATCTTTATACCACTGGAGAACACACGATTGCAGGTGGTTTTTGAATCAAACCCACATAAAAATTCACATCTTGGCATTGCTGCTTTCTAGATTGAGGCTGACCTGGGGCTAGCGGGGTGATGCCTCTGAATCATAGTTTCTTGTTTGGATTAAATTCAGGTTTCTGATTCTCAGGCTCTCGAACTTTTCCCCAAAGGCCTTCAAGTCACTGCTTGCAGAAAATAGTAACATTTGGGTGGATAAATTTGAGTGAGTGGAGACTTATTACCTGGAGGACTGAAGGTTTGTCCCTGCCACACCTGGATTGTGTTCTCCAGGGTGCTGAGCTGTGCTGGGGGCTGGTGCTCTGACGTGGCTCCATTCTGTTCAGAAGTTGTTTTCTCAACATCTCTGCACGCTCACCTCTTCCTGCCATCTCTTCTGCTCTGCTCTGCGAGAACCACCATTAACTGCTGGAGCAAAATACTGGACAGTAAAGGAAGCTCTTGGAAGGTTATGATCTCATGTGCTCACTCCGGTATGTGGATGAAACTCACCAGAGAAGTGAAGCCTCCAGCTGTGGCGCTTTCCATCCTTTGGCCCTGAGTCTGGTTAGGGAGTAAGATGAGGATGACCCGCCCTCTCCCTTGATCTGATCTGGCACTTGATGCCCCACTGGTGTCATATTTTTTCTAGACTTTTGCAACATCATATTGTTTTTCTTTATTCTGTTTCTTTCTGTGCTGACTTCAGTTGGCAGGCCTTTGGCTAATGGGCTGTTAAGGTGAAAAATCAAATCTAACTTCCAGCTTCCCACTGAGAGTGAAATCTTAGGTCATGTGGACTGTCCCCTGGAGACGCTGTGGATTGTCTTGTTCTACTTTATGTTTTGCTGATGGAGCATCCATCACTCTCCTACCTGGACAGGTGCTGCCGGGTCCCTGGGTGCCGTGGTGCTCTGGAGTTGGCGGGCGCTGCTTACAGGGAGTTCGAGCACTGATGAGATTTCGGGTCCTTTCAAACCTGGCTGACTGCTGTTCCCTCTTCCTGCCGGTGCCTCCGAGCACAAGCAGGTGTCACTGACGTGCCAGAGCCAAAGTCATCGGGTGGGCTGCTCTGGCCTCTGCGGATGGCAAGTAGCCAGGGCCAGCCTTCCACCCCATTCCATCTTGCAGCTTCTGTGTGGTGCTTCCCAGCCAAGGGGCGCAGAAGCGTTTTGTCTGGTGACAATAATTGCAATACCTGTCTGCAGGAAGCTTGCAAAAAACATCCTCCGAAGTGTCAGAGATATAGTCCAGAACCGCACGGCTCGGGGCGGTCTGACTGTGGGTGCCTTTTGCTCCCCACATTACTGGAGCAGTGAAGAGCCACGTCTCACAACTACTGAGGCTGCGGCAGGGGCCGCAATGTCCACATGATGAGACGAGGGACTCCCCACAAACCTCCGGGGGCAGGTGCCACGGCCTCCCCATCGTGGGTGGAGGTGGAGGCCGAGGCCGAGGCCGTGTGAGGAGCCGGAGGCCGAGTGGATTCTGCAGTGAGGCCCGGGCCCCAGCTCCAGCGTGTGGTTTGCGCATCGGTGTGGGTGTTTGTGTGTGTGCATGCACGGGAGCCCGCGGCTGGGCGTGCTGCTGTCTGTGTACGTGAGAGCGTTGGTTTTGATGCCATGCAGAGTTCGCTTCCTGCCCCGGCATTTCATACTTTATCTTGAGCGTTTCTCATGTGCTTAAAATTTCTGCTAAAAATAACCACCTTTCTTCTCGATGTATTCATTTATACAGACCCGCTTCCCCCCCTGAATAGAAGCTTCCACATCCTGGTTAGAACACATGCTAATCAGATTGGGAGAGAGAATATTTTCATGTCCTTATTTTTTTAGAGATTTATTTTTATTTATTTATGCACACAAGAACTGGGGTGCAGGCCAGAGGTGGGGGGGCAGTTAGAGGATTTACCAGACACAGAGTGGGGAACAGAACAGGCGATCAACTGAAGTCCACTGCTGAGGGGAGCAGCGGGGAGACAGGAGGTGTCTGCTGCGCCTTGTGGGAAGCTCCCTGGCTGGGGATCGAACTCGGGCCATAGAGGTGATAGCTGATAACACTGAGACTCAACCCCTAGGCCGCCAGGGGACACCCTAGTCGCTTTGTTGACATAGGTGATGGATTCCTTTGGGGAATGTCCTAGAGACGAAACAAAGAAAAGTGTATGAATACTTAAAGGCCCCGTGAGTGTGTGTGTGTGTGTGTGTGTGTGTGCGTGTGCACGCGCGCGCGCGTGTGTGTGTGTTGCACAGGTGTCCGTGTGGGTGTGCCACACCAAACAGTGAGTTCTGTTGAACAACTACCCCCTGCTGCCTCATGTTGATGGTTCAAAAATGGTGGTCATGGGAGCAATACCAGACTCCTCCTGGGGGAGGCGCACTTCCAGCCTTCTCCATGAGGTCGCCTTCTTCCACAGCCAGACAACGCATCGTCCTTGGTGAGATTCATCATTCCAGTAGATGGACCTGGCCGTGCTCCGCATGCTGAGAGGGCCTCAGGCAGACGACTTAGTGCTGGGGAAACACGAGAGTTTCCGGAATGAGGTGTTCGAGTGCTAAAGCCCAGTCCTGTCACCTCCGGCCTCACCTCTCTGGTTGATGAGCTGCTGCTCTGGTCCTTGGGCTGCAGGAATCTTCTAGAATCGAGATTAAGCACAGTGTCTTGATCTTCCCAGGATGTTGGAGGAGGGACATCCCTGTCCTGGACACCCTCACCAGAACAACCTCTATTGCTTATGGACAAAACCAACATCGGGGAACTTCTCCTGTGCTGGTTTCACAAGCATGTGCTGTTCAGATAGCTACCGTGGCAGCTCTCAGGGCAAGCACACAGTAGGACCTTATGGAATGGGGGTTGGCTGTCAGTTTGTGTGCTGAGTGTCCTGCGGGGAGAAACGGAATTTAGCACAGTATGGTTTATCTGCCAAGGCTCATGGAAGACGATGGCATTACCTTAAAAATCAAGATGTCTTTTCTTAGTTAAAGGGAATCTCGTCAGGAAAAGGGATGGGGGGGGGTTCTAGCTCTAGACATTTCCATCGTTACCCCAGTTTACCGCTGTGTTCTCCTTTACCTGACTCTAAATGAGAATGACGGGGATTTCCAGTTGGGTTTGGAGAAGACTGATGAGGTGTTGCCTCTGCTCTGTGCACATTTGTGCCTTGTAACCACGGCCTCTTTGAAGCCCCCCGCAATTTTATCTTGCCGTGTCTTCCCCATTATTTACTGACACCCCACAATCAGACCTGCATCTAAATATCGAGACTCCAGTCTTATAAATCCATAAAATAAACTTCACCTTACTCATTTATTTTAGAACTAAATACTTCACTTACTTTAAATTACAAAATAATTATACACTGGGAGAAAAAAATCAAACCACTGCAGACCAATGTAAAATGGTCCCCACGCCTGGAGGGGCCAGAATTTTCTTTGTGCCTGCAAACGTAATATACAGATTTTTCTCTTTCTGTCTTCCTCGTAGATAGATAAATCTCTGAAAGTTTTTTTCACTCACATCACTAGTGGATTTTTATGTCCATGTACAGTTTTACCACCTGGGTTTTACAAGCTGAGTAACATTTTACAGTATTCAGGTGTCGTGATGTATTTGCTCTCATCACTTACAACTCTGCTCTTCTCATGTCCGACACGCAAATGTGTCTGCTACCCCTGGTCCTGGAACATTCCACCGCGAGACTTTACCCCTCTTCCTGCCAAGTGCCATCATTTTATTCACAGACATGATTTCCATGCTTGCAAAACTCAGCTGTTCCCCCAAAGCCCTCTATTAGGCCAACACGTCTCTCCACGAAGTGCTGGAACTGGCAGGTCTATACATTCAACAGGTGCGTGGTACTTTCTACTCGCGAGGCCTTTGGTGGACTTTTGGGGGCTGCAGTCATCAGTGGGACCCCGTTTTGTCTCTCGTGTCCCTAGTAAGGCCAGATGCCACGGCACAAACAGAGGCCAGGCTGCTGGAGGGGGAGCTCAGGGCCACGGGGGCTGCTTCTCGCCGGGTCACGGAGGGGGGACGGAGGAGCTGGTGACGGATTACCTCATGGGAGCTCAGGCTGTGGATCGGAGGTGGAGGGACATCCCGGGGTGGGTGGGGCAGGTGAGGGGCCGAGGAGGGCGAGTGGGGTCCCGGCTCTGTCTGGGTGGTGGATGTCGTCACGTAGAGAACCACTTCTGCTGCTCAGCCAATAGTCGTTCGTTTTCACTTAGTCCTACTGTGCAATGCTGGCGTTCGTGTCCTTGCTTTTCAGTAGAGTTTTAACATTTGGAATGCGTTTGAGTCTTGCCTGTTTTTTTTGGCAATAAATACTGATGGACTGTTCATTGCTGTTGGCTTGGCTCCTCTGAGGGTTGCACTTTAATGTTTGTGACGCACGTGTGTGTCTCCGTCTCGGTGATGCAGCAACGACGTCCATCCCCCAGCGGACACCGGCCTCCCTCTGGCCTGTTGCTGTCATGGCAGCGGCGCTGGCCGTGTTCTTTCACTCGTTCTCTCTGGGCCCCTGGGCGGTCTTCCTGGGGCCCGGGCAGCCCAACCCATGAAGCCCCCAGCTGCTTTTCGCACCTCACTGCAGGAAGGCGGCAGGAGCTGTTTTTCTTTTCTTTTTTTTAAAGATTTATTTATTTATACATACAAGCTGGGGTACAGGTCAGAGGTGTGGGGCGGCGAGAGGGTTCACCAGAGACAGAGTGGGGAGCAGAACAGGCAGATCAGAAACACACTGCTGAGGGGAGCAGCGGGCGAGGCAGGAGAGGTCTGCCGCGCCATGTGGGATTCTCCCCGGCCGGGCACTGAACTCGCATAGCATCTGCCGACAGCTCCACAGCGCAGCGCTTAACCGCGGCGCCACCGGGGAGGCCCAGGAGCTGTTTTTCTTACAAGATTTAAAAAGTTTTCTTTTTTAAAAATAGTCCTTATTTGTTTATATTTATAAAACATTTGTGCTGCTTCCTCACAGCTGGGACGTGCTCTGGTTCTCCCAGATCAGCTCCGGTGACTTTAAGCACAGGCTTCTCGCGCCGTCAGTGCAGAGGGTGGGCCCGCGGCGGGGCGAGTGTGGAGGCTGAGAGCGCCGTGCTCTTGGCGCGGGTCGCTGCTGCCTCGTCTGAGCCAGGCTGGAGGGCAGGTGGGTCCGAGCCAGAGCAGCATTCGGCACCCGGGGCACTGGGTTGCCCCCTCCGGGGTGGGGGTGGGGGGATGCGTTTGCCAGTACTTTTCTGCACTTGCATTTAGGAATTGTTCTTTCATGAACTGATCCGCCATGATGCAGCCTTAAGGGTTTTGAAATACAGAATTGAAAGCACTGGGGATGGCTTTATAGTCCTTTCTGCAGCCGAGGCTCGTATCTGAAGACTAAGACAGCGACAGTCAGAGTGTCTGCGCTTCCGGCCCCGCCTCCGTGGCTAATCATTCCACGCTTTGTGGCAGCTCATCCAGTCTTCACTGATTTCTTCCGATTCCACTCCTGGTGGGCTGGTCCTTCGCGAGCCCCCTTGAGGTTTGCCGCGGCTGTTTCTGAGACTCGCCACAAACACGGCTCGGCAGCCAGAGCGAAGCGCTCGGGCCTCTTTGCCGGGAGCTGCCACAGCTCCGGCTTTTCCGTCTCTCTGGTGATGATGCTCTTGCCTTCTGGCTCTCCCAGAACCTGGTCCCTGGGGGCACCCCAGAATCAGGTGACGTCTCAGGTCTCCATTGCTTCTATCTGTAGGGGCAGAAAGACCAGGAGCAGGTTCTCTAAGGAGCTGGGCAGGCGGGAAAAAGGAGTTCTGGAGCCTTCGGTGGCTTTCTAGGCTTTTAGCGGGCTTTTGAGCGAGGCAGCCAGGTATGGGCAGGCAATGGGGCCGGGGGGCAGGAGACGGCAGCCCCCCAGCCCTGGCGAACCTTCACTCTCTTGGGCTCTCAGGCGTTCTCGCGTGGCCTCTCTGCTGCCCCCCAAACGACCCCTGCTCCACGCTCTGTTCTCTCCTGCTGCTGCTGCTTCTTCCGCCACTTCTGTTCTCTGCTGCTGTTGCTGCTTTACAAGCTCAGTCTTGGCCCAGGTGCCCCCACTCACGCAGGCCCACGCCCTACTCCAGGTGCCACCATCGGGCTGCGTGTGGGCCCGCAGGGGTCTGTCATTGATGGGAGGGTGGAAAAACCTGATGACTCTTTCGTTCACCCAGCATATCCTAGTGGGTTAAATGGAGCATGAACTTGAGTGATTCCCACCCTGAGTTTTGGAGCCGGGGCTGACCTGTGACATTTCAGTTCTGCTGTCACTTGTGGTGCCTCTTGAGTCTTGTCTTCACATCTGTAAAGTAAAAAGGAACGACCATACTTATTCTGCTGGTTCGTTTCAGAAAATAAGAGACGTGTTGGTCCTGTAGGTAACGTTTGCGGTTTTTTATGCTTGATTACTCTCTGATGAGTGCAGTCTCTATGTTTTAGGGAGGATTTCTTATTCTTGTTTTTGATAGACCGACCAAAAAATAGTCATCGGTCCTCTTGAGATCCCGTTTTAATTTTTTTTCCTAGACCAAAGACTGTGAGAGATTCAGATGTTCTCAGCTGCATCCGTGCTAGACACAAGGGTTGATCCCAAGCAAAACCCCGAAATCCCAAGTCAGGGGCCTTTGTGCTGATAGACCAAGTATATCCGCAATCTATTTATTGTCTATCCATTTATCTGGTGATATTTCAGATGTTTGTAAGTTCATCCGAGAATCATGAATTTGATGAAACTATTTATGCGATGAATTATATCCTCCTTTTGTGTCTTTTGACTTGGCAAATGCTGGGGAATCACGGTGTTCCAGAATAACTTCCCCAAACTCCCCACGGTTTGCATCGTTGCTTGACCCTCCTTGTGCGCTCTGCTCTCGCCTGGGAGGTTTCCTCCTTTCAGCCCATCTGCCTGCACTAATCCCTTCATCCTTTTGACCATTAATAGGAAAATTATGACATTTAGAAAGCACATTTCTCCAAACCATGAGAATCTTTGTTTGGGACCAGATGTTGAGAGAATTTTAACACAGAAATAAAACATCTGTGACAATGAACAGCAGCTTCATAAAAGAAAAGGCAGCGCGGGCGGCATTTTAATGGAGGCAGGAATATCTCGAGAGGACAGAGGCGCGTGGTGCGCACTGGCCTGGGTTTTGTCCGTTGGTCATTTCCGAGGCGGTGATGGTTTGTCGGTACGAGTCCTGGGTCGGCGGTTGAGACGCTCAGTCTCGGCTTAGCGTGAGGCAGGGGCGCAGGCGACTGCAGTTGAGGGCAGTGAAGGCTGCGCTGGGGATGGGTGTTGGTGCGCAGTGGGGCAGGTGGGGCTGCGGGAAAGCGGTAAGAAAATCAGAGCGGCCGTCGAGGAGAAGCGTCTGCGGGGGACTGGAGCTGCGGAACCCGTCCCGGCCCAGCGATGCGGAGGGAGCCGGTGGGCGAGGAGAGATGGGCGGGTTGGCGCTACGAGCTGGGGAGGAGTTGGTGGACTCGGGGGGCAGACTGCCAGTGGCCTTGGGGAACAAAGGAGCAGGAGTGGGGGGCGGCCTCGGATTAGGGGTCCGATTAGGTCTGAGTGAACAGGGTGCTAACCGGAGAGGAAGTCGGCGCAGAGCAGAGAGCTGCGAAGCGCAGGCCTGAGGCCGCCTTTGGCGAGGTGTCCCCGGCTAAGTCCGGTACAGACGAGTGTTTGGAGGAGTGGGTCTGGATGAGGCACAGAGGTTTCGGAGAGAGGTGTGGATTTGGGAATCCCACGAGTATGGGGATTCCCGAGAGCTTGCAGAGTTAGGCTGTGGAGTGTGTAGACGGTGAATATCAGGAACGTGGGGTGCGCCTTCTTCTGAAGGGCCGCGGAGGAGAAGAGCCCGGGAAGCCATAGGCGCCCCGAGAGAGGGGTTGTGTGGGAAACAGGCTGGAGGCTTCTGGAGATTCCCAAGAGAAAACACCAGGAGCACAGACACTGCGGGGACGTCGGGGTAGGGGCTGGGGGCGGCCATCTGGTGGGAGCGGCCTTGGCTCCAGCGGACGCTGGACGGGAAGCTGGTCTCCCCCTGCACGCAGCTGCAGCGTCTGGCAGCGGCACCCCTCCCCCTTCTAGGGGAGGGGGGTGGGACCTCCAAGTCCTGCCTCTCTGGACTGAAGGCAAAGGGGAGACTGAAGAGCCATTTCACCCCAGGGGAGTCATTTATAACCTGATTATTCTACTCTGGCCACGGGGGGTTTGCCTTGAGGGAATGCCCTGGAAAATCGTGCAGAAACTGTCACTATAACCCCATTGCCTTAAAGGGACTGTTCTTGATGTTTTTTTTTTTTCCTTTCCATCTGTGATCGGAAGGCCAGGGTAGATTGACTGAACTTTCACTTCGTTTTAAAACCCGCTGACAGATAAAATTAATATTGCCTTTGTGTAAATAATAATTTTATCTAATGGACTTCATTTATTTTTATGATTCCTCCAGGCCATCTGGAGCTAAACAAGGGGAAAAAGGCAAAAGTGTAATAACAATTCCCTTTGAAGATAGATATAAAAGAAGGTCACTGGAGCCGAACCATTATTGAAAGGTCTAAAATAGCTTAATGTTTGCTTTTTCCCATTTTATACCATGAGGTCATTTATGTAGCCATAAAATTGCATCTCATCTCGGTTCAGATACGATGGAAGTGTAGCTGCGAAGCCCACTTCTCCGTTACCTGAAGGCGGCAGCCCCAGGGCTTTGCATTTAAGGGCAATCAGAGTTTTCATTAACACGTTGAAAATGTTTCTCTCATTGATGTTAAACCTCTTTAGGCTGAAGCTTGGCTGTCAGGTCACCTGGGTTAAAATCATATGAAATGGGGGCCTCCCCATGGTGCAGTGGTTAAGCACTGCGCTGTGGGCTGTCGGCAGCGGACGCGAGCTCGAGCCCGGCCGGGGAGATTCCCACATGGCGCAGCAGACCTCTCCTGCCTCGCCCGCTGCTCCCCTCAGCAGTGTATTTCTGATCTGCCTGTTCTGCTCCCTACTCTGTCTCTGGTGAACCCTCTCGCCGCCCCACGCCTCTGGCCTGTACCCCAGCTTGTAAAAAAAAAAATCATATGAAATGGACCCAAACTCTACAGAGAGAGATGCAAAGATGGACGGCGGGGTTTGGTCCTTGAACAGCTGATTCCCCGTTAGGCGCTCGAGCAATGACCAGGAGCTCAATTCACTTCATTTCCTCGGGACTAAAATGTTCAGTTGTTGTTTTTGAAAAGAGGTTAGAAGAATCTATTTACTTGAACACTGTGCATTAACTTAAGTGTATTGTTTTATCGATTCTTCATTTACTCTCATTTCCTGCTCGCTACCGACGCAGGCTGAGCAGGGACGTGTTAGAAGATGTTAGAAGATGCTTCTTCCACCCTGAACACTGCAGAGCTGGTTCTCCTGCATCGTTTATTCGTGCTCCTTTGCTTTTTTGGATAGAAGAGCTGGGGTGCAGGCCGGAGGTGTGGGGGTGAGAGGACTCCCCAGAGACAGAGTGGGGAGCAGAGCAGGTGGATCCCCTGAAATCCACTGCTGAGGGGGGCCGCGGGGAGACAGGAGAGGTCTGTTGCGCCCTGTGGGAAGGTCCCTGGCCGGGGATTGAACTCAGGCTGTAGCGGTGACAGCTCTGAGACTCGACTCCTAGACCACCAGGGAGGCCCTTCCTGTGCCTTTGAACATTCTCCCTTGAACCCTTCAGAAGCCAACCTCTCTGCTTTCTCCATTAAGTGGAAATTCCTCCTTTTTCTGGGTACGTAAGACTCGAGCTTACTTTATTTGATACATAGATTTTTTACTTGTGTGACTATTCTAAACTGGGTTAAAATAATATAAAATGGACCCAAATTTTCCAGAAATGTATAAAGAGTGATGATGCTCTGTGCTCAGTGAAGCCCGCCTCCTGTCCTCTCTGCTCCCCGCGTGCGACGGGGTCCCTCACCCTAGGTGGTCAGTGATGTCCCCTAAGACCACCTGTTCCTATGACTCGGCGTCGCCCCTTCTGATTTACTCTGGGGACAGGACTGTGTCCCCGGGACGAGTCTGTCCGTCCGCCTCGTGGCCGGGGCGGCGTCACCAGGGGAACGGGGCGGCGGGTGTGCGACGGCAGAACACCAGGCGGGCTGGACCGGTGATCTCACATCTGCCTGTGAGACCCCAAATGAGGACAGAGGGGGGCGTGGTTCCCCCTCTCCCCTCGCCCATTCAGGGAGTCCTTGACTCATTTCCTGTCTGATAGGGGCCTCCCCTCGATGGCGCCTGCTGGGGCGAGGACCGCGGCCCTCGGTGATGTGGTTTCCGTGGGTGCCGAGGCCGACGCCGCGGGCTGGGACACGCGCGCCTGGGCCGGAGCTAGTCCAGCCGGGGCTTGTTGATGATGAGAAAGAGGAATCGGAACTTAGCAGGGACGGCTGCGGGGCTGCAGGGGCAGCCTGGGGTGGAGGCGGGTGGGACTCTGGGAGGGTCCCTGGCCGGAGCCCCTGCGTGTTGGGGCGCCACTGTGTGCCCCAGGCGGCGGCAGCCCTGATCGTGTGCCCCTAACGGGCGTGGGGCAGAGAGTCGGGGCTCCCGCGGAGGGCCCTGGCTGGGCCTGGGGAGCCGAGGGCGGAGCGAGGCGGGATCGCGAGCTGGCTGCTGGCAGCGCGTTTTCCTTGGAAACGGCAGAGGACTCCTTGGAGTTCTGCACGGGGCAGGGCTGCCTGCCCAGCAGCCGCTGCCGATTGGGCAACAGGCTCCACACTTGGCTGTGCCAGGGAGGGCGGGAGGACACCAGGTGATGTCTCCAAGGTCTGCTGCTGCAGCGGGGCTGAGACTTTGGTCTCTGGGGGAGCAGCTCATGAGCCCCAGGGAGGAAATCCAGAGACAGCAAACTCCAACGCGAGTCTCCCCGGGAGCGCTGCTCCCCCTTCTCCTGCAAAGCCTGGTGTTTCTGCTGCCCGAGACAAGGTTTTCATGATTGACAAAGGGGCGCCTTGCAGCAGCCCGCTCTCCACCTGGCCTCCGCCCTCCAAACTAAGGGCAGCTCCTCCGTCTGCTCCTCTGAGCCCTGGTCCTCTCCCGCCGGAGTCCTAAGCCACAGGTAGGGTGGAGGGAGGCAGGGAGGCAGGGAGGGGGTCTCTTGAACTCTGAGCTGTGCCCTGGGGTTTGACTACTTCTGGCCTTCCCAGCAGGACTGAGCCCAGCCTCCCCAGCAAAGCAGTGCAGTCAATGCTTGGGACGTTTTTATTAATAACAGGCTGGACATTGTTCCCTGAGCAAAAGTTCTTGTGTAAGCTTTTGTGTTTGATTTCCTTTTTTCTGACAGTATTTTTTTTTTTAACTAAAAGGAACAGTTTATTTTCTGTTCCCCAAAGCCTATTCATTGGCAATGTGGGTGTGAATGGGAATGTTATTTATTGCACAGACACTTATATACAGAGTTATGCTTATTTTGATTGAGCTTATAGAGAGAAACTCCCACATCAGGAAACTAAAAGGAAGATTTCAGGGGTTTTGAAGTTGATGCCACCTAAACGCTTCTATTTTGTAGCCCAAATGGATCTTTTGTGACAAATCTTCCTATGGGCAAAATCATTTGTTTAGTTTTGATTCACCCAGTACATTTTTAATTTTCCAGAAGTGGTAGGGAAAATTAGAATGACTTATATTGAAATTTACCCTTGGAAAAACCTTCCTAATCTCTTTCCCCCATGTAGCAAACCGTTATAATTAACATGCCTTCCATGCTCATTGAAATTTTGCTGAAATAATTCCATACAAATTCAGTTGGGTGATTTATATATGCATAGTTTAAAGTAATCCTTCAAGTAATGATAGCTTATTTAATTTCTAAAGAGGGAGAGGTGTTTGATAATACAAAGTAGAGGTTCTCTACTTGACCGAGGTGGCCAAGTTGGGAGACAATTTCTGTTGGCATCAGTGTGGGGTGGGGTTGCTACTGGTGTCAAGTGGGGGCAGCCAGGGGTGCTGGTAAATGCACAAACATCTCCCCAAACCAAGAATTATCTGTAAATGTAACAGTGCTGAGACCGAGCACTACAAGCCCCGACATACATGCGCCCCCAGACCCCCAGCTGGGGAAAGCTCAGTGGAAGGTGGGTTTGCAGCTCCCACAAGGCAGGATCTGCTATTTAAAGCTGAGTCTATTTGGAGTCAAAGACTATTCCAGGAGCAGTGTGCCTGGTAGGCTGCTTCAGGAAGCCCACTCTCAAATGAAGATGTGCACGTCCGCCCTGGCCCCGGGCTGATGACTGTTTATAGCCCCTTTATTTTAAGAAAAAAAGCAACATGTTATGGTCTGAAAATTATAAACTTCCCAAATCACCTGTTAGGAGTCAGTGAGCTCCCCTTAGCTTAACCTGGCCAACATATAATTTTGTGTCATCACGGGCCAATGTTCCATTATGAGCATCTCCTTCCTCCCCTACCTTCCCAGCCCCAGGGATGGGATATTTTGGATGTCTGTGTTATTTTTCTCTTTCTCTCTTACGGGAGGCAAAGCCGTCGGACCAGGATGAGAGTGCATGGCTATTTTAAAGGACAGTCAGCGCCACGTGGCAGTTGGTCTTCAGTTAACAGAAGTTAATGGTCTTCAGTTAACAGAAGTTGATGGGGGCTGGTGCTTGTACTTTGAAAACTATGTACAAGACAAGAATTTTCTCTTTTGGCCCCTGATTGACGTGAGCTTTGTCTAGGAGGCCGGCGGGGCGGACCCCCATCCGTCTCCTCATGAGACCCACTCTGTGGGAGTCCCTCAGACAGAATGGCCTCTCTGGGCTCCTGTTGGGGACCAGGCAGGTGTGAGTGCCCGGTGTTACGTCTGCCTGGGGCCAGCACTCAGCAAGGACTTACCGTTGCCTTCATTAGTTTTCCCCATGTTATTTTTATCTGACTTATCTTGCTGTGAGGTTGGGCTAACCTTCCTGCAGCCTCCCCTGTCAGATGGGTAAGGACTCTGCAGTTCCCTTGCCCTGAACAGAACTAAATTACGTGTAAGGCACTTCTCCCGAGTGTTGGTCTGTGTTGGATATATCACTTGGTGAAACGCCATGTCTGAGCCTTGGGTCAGAAGGACAAAAAAGATGGGCTTCCTTGCATGACCTAATGGCTTCCCACCTCAGTGTTTTCTAGATCTTCTTCCATCCGATACCTCCTCTACATTCGCTTCTCCACTCACTACTTCTCATCAAGAAGCCACATAGAATGATATTTTCTTTACCCTGGATCATTCCTAACTTTGGCCTTTTAATGCTTATTGGATTTCACTGAATCTTCTGTGCTGCCTCCCAGTGAGGGCAGCAGGTTCTCCCACACTCAGCTCCATCATCCCAATCTTGGTTGCTTGTTGCCTGGAGTCTGTGTCCTGTTCTACTGAAACTGTCCCCCCAGGATGACCTGGCTCTGACCACCAAAGCCAGTGGTCATGGCTCTTTCTTGTTGGGGTGCCAGTGGCCAACCTTGTTTCAAAGGTGTTCTTTCTGAACTTGGACCTAACGCATCCCACGTAGTGACATTGATGCTCTATCTCTGTTCCCTTCTCTCTTCTTTGTGTGGTTACTTTTTAAATGATATCATCTAAACAAACTTTTTTCTTTAGCTGTGCTTTTCCCTGGTGACTCCTAACTCTTAACCCATGATCTTAAGCCTTCCAAATAGTCTATGCTGTTTCTGATTCTTTGCTTCTGAGCACTGATGCTGGATTCTCAACAGCCTGCTGCATTTATTCAGTATTTTCCTGTCATCTTAAGCCCAACATGCACAAAAGTAAATGATCATATTCTCATCTCAACAGAACTTTTCTGTTCATTATTGTGCTTAAATCAGCAACGTTAGTGTCCTTGAAGTCATTATGTAATTGATCTTGAGTCCATCCTGTGTCTTTGCTGTCTGTTCCCACATGTGGCAGGTTAGCACCACAACCGGTCTGGTACTTACATCCATATTGTGATGCCTATACATTGGGGGTAGGGATTGGGGAAGGGCTCTCTGGGTGATTGCTTTCCTCTAAAGATACTTAGTAGTCATTCAGTGGATTTCAGCTTTGTTCTCGTAGGTAGCAGGTGCCTGGGCAAGGACAGCTGGAAGCCTGGACTCAGTGGGAAATACCGCTGGGAAGACCTGTACGGTGTCCCTCTGACACGGCTGTCCATAGGTGTCACCCTTCCGACCTGGGGTCTCAGCGTGCCAGGGAACGTGTTCTAAGAGAGAGGATGCAGGTCGGGGCTTGGAAACCAGTACCCATCACATCACTGCTGTTGTTTCTGATTGAGCCACACTGTCACCAGCCCACCCAGCTGCAGAGAGGGGCATATACCCACCTTCCAAAGGGAGGCCTTTCATCGACCATATTTCCTATTGGGTCAGGAACGCAGCAGTGTGTCCCCGGGGACACGCTGAGGGCCGAGTCGTGGAGCAGGCTTGCCAGGAGAGACTCTGCTGCTCAGTGAGCAGCCTCTTACTCCTTATTAGCAGCTACACAAGCACAACTGATTATGTGCCAATGGCAGGGGGAGCAGGGGCCAGGGGAGCAGAGGGTAATCACCTTTATGGGGCACTGGAGGGGACATGCTGCCCATGTACACAGGGAGGACTTCCTGTGCAGGTACTTGATGTCATTTCAGAGACACTCCCAGACCACCGCCACACAATCAGTCAACAGCTCCCTAGGAGTTCCGGCCGACTCGTGACGTGAGCCATTGTCTTAAGGCCATCACACAGGAGAGCTCGATCCAATTCTTTCACACACACACGGATGCGTAGAGAGGCCACCCACACAGGTGCAGAGGCCCCGAGTGGTAGAGGCCACAATTTCCCTGATGTGATCATATTGACTGGCTGAATTTCTATTCCTACTGTCACCGCCTGAAGTCACTGCTTCATTTATATCTCTTCTGAACACTTCCTGTCCCTTCAAGTGAGCTTCTCCACTGCTATGCTCCTCTCCTCCCAGCTTCCTCTTTGTACTGTGCTGAGAGCAGTCTTGAATATATTTCCGCTGATAACAGGGTATGGTAGCCTGTTGCCTAGAATAGAGATGTAGGGCCTTTGTGTAGTTTGTCTTCCAAATCTTAACCCCTCTGCTCTCTGAGCTGCTCCTGTTATGTCCCGTGTGGTCTGGGCTGGTCCCCTGGCACAGGCACGTTACCTGTACCTTCCTTGCCCCGCCAATATGTCTTCTCGTCCTCTCCCCTTAGTCGGAATGCTCTTCCAGAAACCTCCATCTGTTGAAATACTCTTTGTCCTCCAGGATCGAACTCAAATAGGAGCTCCTCTGTGGCCCATCCTGTTCCCTCGGAATAGCAGTGGTTCTCTCTGAGCTCCATACCGCTCCTGCTTCTTTTTACGGTTTTCTAACAGCTTGGATTATAGTTATTTTTACAAGTCTATCTTATTTAAAGTTCATTGACTTTTTAAATTATTCATAATCTTGACAATCTCACAGGTCCCAACACAGTGATTTCATTCCACCTAGTAGGCGCTCAGTGTGGATTTTATCTGATTCACACTCGGTCTCTAATTTGAAATTTTGCAGGCAAGTCACCTCTGCATTTCAAAGGATAAATTCACAAACTATAGACAATTTTAAGAGTTGGGCTGCATCATATCATTTGGATTATTAGTGAAAGTGACCGTGGCCTTATTGAGTAGTGTGTTTTGGAGATGAAGACAAGAATGGGAGTGCGCAGGTTTCTGGATAAGATCTGTGTTTGATGACAGGCAAGCAGATGGGCGGGGAAAACCAATCCATGATTATAGCTCTTAACCCACGCTCTCTAGGAGAGGCTTGGTAGAGACTAAACTGGAAACTTCCCTAATCAGTAGGTTATCTCCCAAAATTATTGGAAGAAAGAGAGGTCTCTAAGGAGGTGAACACACATGCACACATCTGAAATCTCACGAGAAAAGGTGTGCGTATCTAAGCCTTATTACTTTCGTTTTTATGTATATGACAGCCTTTATCAAGAGCCCACACAGCAGGAGACCTGAGCACCTGTTCACTTACTGTTCTCTTTGGTGTGTTCCAGGCACTTTCCCCACATGACCGGAAGACGAGCTTCTGCTTAGAAGACCAGCCAAGTACCAGCCCTCTGCGCCATGAAGGGACCCTGCCTCCTGGCGTGGCTGTTCTCCAGCCTGGGCTGCTGGAGCCTTGCCCAGCCTGCCCCCGACGCGTCTCGGTGCCAGCGCACGGAACACCCAGTCGTCTCCTACAAAGGTGAGGGCGGGAGCTGGGGTGGCGGCGCCCCTTCTACGCGCGCACGTGTTCAGGAGCGGGCATGGCCCTGCTTGCTGGTTACTTGTTACCTCCTTGTTTTAGACCCTCTTTAAAATAAGAGCAAGGATGCAAAGTCCTCCGTCACAAGAATTCCATACCCAGAACCTGATCACTCTGTCAAGAAGACTCCAAGACCAGAGTTCTCAGGGATAGAAAATCCCACCTGATTTAGCTGAAGCTGCAATCCCCACGGTGTGTAAAGCCGGGGTTGGAAGTGGAGCCCACAGAAATAACACTAAAACAATGATATAAACCCCAAATTCTCCCAACAAAGTCTCAGTCTTAATAGAACTTGCCTTTGTCGCTGCCTTGCACGGTGGACAGAGTTGGTTTAGTGTCCCAGGGGTCTGTGGGATTGGCTCGATAGAACGTTCACTAGTCTCATTCACCAGGTTATTTGGGTTCCTTCCCACCCGGGCAACTGTGAGCATCCAAGTGACAAGTAAACTAGTCTCTGTCTTCAAGGAGTGTACGATTATATTTTCAAGCTAAGTAAAATCATCACACCTTGCGTGTTAATCATTCTTTCCATAGAAACTTTTATGTTTTATTACTTTTTCAACTTTATATCATGAAAATCTTTAAACTAGTCTAAGGGAACCCAGTCCTCACTTTTATTCACAACTCACATCTTTTACTAAACCCCACCCATCCTCCACTGTGTAGACAAGTCATTATTTGGAAGCAAATTCAGGGAAACAGGATTTTCATCTATCATATTGCTGTCCATGATGATGGATACGGGATTTGCAACGCCATCATCACACCAAGCAAATAAACAAACTGAAAACAACTCCCCCAAATCTGTATCCAGGGAGTATTGTGAGACCCTAATGGTCTCCTCGACTCTTAGGCTGTTCTTGTAAACTAAGCAGGAGCTAAAGTGAGGTGCAGATGTGCACTTGGTTGGTTTCTCTTTTCAGTCTCGCTAATCTTTTTCTGTTTTGTTGTTCATCTTGCAAACTGATTTTTGAACGAATTCTGAGTTCTTCATGCTGCCGAGTTTCCCGTAGTCTGGATTTTGAGAGGCTCCTGCTGGTGTCTTTCAAATGCTCTTCTGTCCTGAGCTTTTCTGGCAATTCCTAGCACTGTAGAGAGGCTGCTGAGGTCCCGGTGAAGCCCTTCGGGTTTGCTGCCTACGGCACTTCCATTCCGAGACAGACGGGCGCTGCTATTCTCTGCCCACAGCTGGCGATTCCTGCGTGGGTGTGGACCTGGGTTCTCGATTTCATTATCCTCTCTTCCTTTAATGGCTAGAATATTTATATATAAAGGAACTGTTCTTCACCCACTATTTGAGAATGCCAAATATAGGAAAGATAAATGCTTCTTTATCCTTCCCTTCCATCTACCAGTTTTTATTTTTATTAGGAACTTGTTGGTTCTCTAACACTATCCAAAAGCAACAAATAAGATGCTATGTTTTATTTTTGCTTTTTAGTCTTATCTTGATTACTAGAATTACTATTAGTATCTGTTCGTAAATGCTTGAGATATTTCAGACAATCTCGCTTATAGGAGTGAGATGGTCGCATGTCTGGCTCTTGGGAGCCTGTGCGGTTTCGACGCAGTGCCAGCTGCCTCGGTGGCTTGCTGAGTTCCCGGGATGCAAGGTGTCTCTGACGCGTCGTACCTTTTTCGTGTTGTAGACTTTGAGAATTAAACATCTTTAACAGAGATGAGCGGTGGGGTGCTCCCAGCTGGCTGTTTTCAGACAGAGCAAAGAAAAGCATTTTTAAATGTGCTCTATGGGTTCCTCCCGCTGCTCTGGGTATCTCCAGGCCCCTGGGCCTTCTTAACCCTCCCCCTGCCGCCTATGCCTGTGTGTTTTTCTCTCCCCACACACAATCCTCAGGACAAGAACATGCCTTTGTCTTTTCCTACAATACACGCTCAGTCATTTCAGAATATCACTTTCATGCAACTCCGGTCATTTTTGACTATTGAAAACCCCTCAAGATGATTTTCCTCGTTTCTTAGTCCTCAGAATATATATTTTATTGGGGAATTAAAGCAAATGACTGCTTTGATATCACTTCTTTTTGTATGCTTATGCTAGCCACTCTGAACCCAGTTGATTTCTTTTGTTTCACTTTGTTTTTGAGTTTTGGAGAGTTTAAAATTTGCATTACATCATTATAAAGTGTTTCAAAGTCAAATGAATAAACCAAGGGGTGAGCAGAGAAACCGTTCTCCTCCCTTGTCATCTCCCGTTCCCTGGTGTAGCTCACCTTCGGCTTATATTTAATGATGGGTGCTTCTTTCTGCTACCGACAGACGTGCGTACGTGGGTGTGTGGTCCATACCCGCCTTCCCTAGATAAAAGTTGTCAGATATGCAGACCTTTCCCTGGCTGGCATGTTTTGAGATTGGCTGCACTCTCGAGTCTTCTCCCTAGTCCTTCAGTTTGTGGCCACATTGCTCTCCGTGATAAGCCAAACCCGTTCGTTCACCCGCCCTGCCAGGGCCGATGGGCTGATTTCTGTCACCTGTGGTCACAGATGGTGTCACGATGCGTAGCATCTTGCAATAGTTTGGCGAGGCTGCCGTGGTGCCAGGGAGGAGTCTTAGAATTAGCCAGGTCAGCGGATGAATGCTGGGTGCCGCTTCCCTTTTGTGGGCTGAGCCTTGGTGCTCCCTTGGCCTGGACGCAAGCCCCTGGGTGGAGGCAGCCTCTCCAGCGGCCGGGTCAGGCTTGGGAGCTGAGCCAATCACGTAACTCCCAGTTGGCATCTCGGCATATTTTTAATTTGAATATTTTATTTTATTTTTTATTATTATTTTTCTTAATGTTTCTATGTCTTTTTTTAAAAGATTTATTTATTTATGCATACAAGCTGGGGTGCAGACCACAGGCGTGGGGTGGCGAGAGGGTTCACCAGAGACAGAGTGGGGAGCAGAACAGGCAGACAGACGGAAACACACTGCTGAGGGGAGCAGCGGGCGAGGCAGGAGAGGTCTGCTGCCCCATGTGGGATTCTCCCCGGCCGGGCACCGAACTCAAGTCGCCGTTGCCGACAGCTCCACAGCACTGCGCCCAACCGCTGCGCCACCAGGGAGGCCCTACTTTGGATATTTTAAATTCGGAACGAACACTCACCAACATCTAATAGGGGCCTGAGCCGAGGGTCCGCGCCAGGTGGAGGGGATGCGGACTAAGCCCTTCCCTGGAAGGGTGTTCAGCACCTTTAGGGTGATGCACCAGATTCGTGAGGCGCCCTGACGGGTGTGGCGCGGCGGGAGCAGCCAGGGCTGGAGGAGAGGGCTGAGGAAGGCGGCAGGGCCGGAGCTGGGGCCGGGGTGGTTAAAAGGTGCCCCTGAAACTCTTGGCAAGCTGAGGTGGAGAGGAAGGGGGGCGAGTTCCGCCCCGAGGGGAGGGAGGCGGCCGAAGGGCCCTGGCGAGGTCGCCAGAGTGAGTCTGGAGATGCTGAGTCTCTGTGGAGGGCGGTGCTGGCAGACGAGCCGTCGGTGGCGAATGAGGGTTCTGTGGTGTGTGGCCGGGACGTTCCCCAGCTATCAGCAGGGGCTCAACCTGGAGGGCGGCAAGGCGGCGTCCCCCACCCCGGCTGCTGCGGCCTCGAAGGGAGCGCGGCGAGGAAGGCAGGAGAGAAGCAGAAATGTGAAGGACCGGGTGGTTCCAGGCTCTGGACCGAGCTGGTGTGGGCGAGGCCGTGTGTGGGCGCCAGCGGGGAGGAGGCACTGAGTGTGATGCCACGTTCATGCTGTTGATGCTGCACGGAGTAAAGACAGGGTGGGGGCGTGAGGACGCGCTGGGGTGGGGTCCCCCTGGCTTCCTCACATCAGACGGAATCCACTAGCTCCAAGCCAGGAGCAAACCAGAGGAGCAGGGCCTCCCCGGTGGCGCAGCGGTTGGGCGCTGCGCTGTGGAGCTGTCGGCAGCGGCGACGCGAGTTCGACGCCCGGCCGGGGAGATTCCCACATGGCGCGGCAGACCTCTCCTGCCTCGCCCGCTGCTCCCCTGAGCAGTGTGTTTCCGTCCATCTGTCTGTTCTGCTCCCCACTCTGTCTCTGGTGAAGCCTCTCGCCGCCCCACGCCTCTGGCCTGTACCCCAGCTTGGATGCATAAGTAAATAAATCTCTAAAAAAAAAGAGAAAACCAGAGGAGCAGCCAGGGGGGTTTTCAGCAGGGCTTTGGCCTCACAGTGTCCGGCGGGGCAGAGTCCAGGCAGGTGCGGCCAGAAGCTGCAGAGACCAGCCTGTCCTGTTCCCCTGGACGCCCCGGTTTGGCACTGGAGACCCAGGAAGCTGGTCGCGCTCCAGGGCATGCTGTGTGTCGGGTTCTGAGGCTGCGGGAATAAAACCCCACAAACTGAATGACTTTCAGCTACCGCGACGTCTTCTGTGTCCGCAAGCGAGGTGTTCAGAGCGAGGTGTGGGCGGGACGAGCTCCCCGAAGGTGCTGAGCCTGGGCGTCTCCGCCTGAGACAAGCACCACGCACCCGCGTTACACGGCCTTCCTCCGCGAGTCTGCGATGTTGTGTCTTCTTTTTATGGAAGGACAGCTGTCAAAATGGGGTTAGAGCCCACACTCATCCCATGTGATCGCATCTTAATGGCAAAGACCCTATTTCCAAATAAGGTGACATCCACAGGTGTCTGAGGGGAGGATTTCCACATAGGGGGGACATGGTGGAACCCATAGCAAATGGAATTGACCTGAGCAGTTTCAGGTGGGGCTGAGGGAAGGGACTAGATGGGGGAGGGATAAAAATGAGGTGGAGAAACAGGTATAAAAGGAGACAGTTATTGTCTCTGCCAGCAGGGAATGAGGACCCAGGATAGCTTTTCAGAGAACATTCCCGAGTTGTCCCTAAATGTAGATGGGAAGGAGCTAGGGGAAGGAGAAGGATGAGGAGAGGGGAGAGAGGGAGGACCATTGATCGGGCAGACTCCCGTGGCTGTGGGAGGGGAGAGGATGTGGAACACAGGTGGGGGATTAGCTTCCAGGAAGCAGACCCCACCTCCAGGGCACCCAGAGGGAGGGAGGGATGGAGGGGTGGAGGGCACCCTGGAAAGGGGGCTGGTGGGCGGCAGGAAGGGGCGGGAGTTCTGAGATCTTCCCTCTTGGCTGAGAAGCGGGCTGGCCGTGTGCCAGGCCGGGGCCGTGGGCAGGCAGCGTTTCTCGGACAAAGGCACAAGACCTTGGTCCAAAAGAGCAGCGAGGCCCGCTGCGGATGTCAGGGGCTCACTGAGCTCACTGTCAGGGTGAGGTCACAGCTGCGCAGGCAGGCCTCTCGAAGCCAGTTGGAAAGAGTAGGGTGAAACACTGCTGAGGGAGAAATTAGGAGGGATGAGTAATCTCGATTTTTAACACTGTGTGTGCCGGCGCCCTTTAAATTTCCCAGCCCTCGGGGCCGGCCTTTTTCTGTGCCACCGCATGAATGGTAGAAGCATTCAATAAAACACACACAACTCCTGAACGACTGGATATATTTTAATGAAATTTTAAATGCATAGAGATTAAAGCTTCTAGACTGAGTACAATCAAAGAAATAGCTCCTAATAGTTCCAAATAAATCCACCGTGGCATGAAAAACCAGAGACTAGATGAACACGTATTAATACGTGAGCGGCCACCTGATACTGGTGACCAAAACACGTACTGATACGTGAGCGGACCACAGAGTGTTAAAATCTTGATTTCCGGGAACATTTAAAATTTCCCAATTTAGTGTTAGACTTTGGAGACCCTGCACAAGAGGCCGTCAGTGAACTGGACCGGATGCTCGGGGCATGTCAGAATACAGCGAAGGTTTGGGGGAAGCTGTGATTCGATTTACCTGGCTAGGCAGAAGATGCTGGCTGGGTGGTTTTCTTCCCAGCCTTGGTGAAATATCTGCTGCTGCGGGCTCCTCTTCTATTAGCGAGTTCATCGCTCAACATACTGTAACAGCTTGCGGTGTTTGCAAGGCTACCCCCTTGATGGCACCTTCTGGGATATTTATCCCTGAGTGTGCATTGGCCAGGAAAACACCCTGACCCATCCCAGCAGCTCCATTCACTCCATGTCCTTGTCATTTGCTTAAATGCCGGCTCCACAAAGGCAGAAAAGCAGTTACCCTGCACGACAGTGTGTTCTCAGCGAGCTCACTGCGCCTCACGCCATCTCGGAAATGAGCTTTAAATGTTTAATGTCCACTTAAGGCGAGAGTGCCGCGTTCTGCCCTTGTTTATTGATTAAAGTTTACCCAGCGTGCCTGCTGTCTAGAGAGCGTGCCCCTGTTATAGGAATTGGTTTGGGGAGTCTTGCACTGGGGAGGACCCCACGGGTGGAGGCGTGTCCATTCTCGGAGTCTCCCTGCCCTGAGTAACTTGGGGTGCCTACTGTGTGCTGAGTCCCGTCTGCGATGGAGCCAGGTCCTGTTCATCCGCTCTCGGCTTCTGCGAGCATTGCCTGTAGCCCCTTGCTAATTCCTCTCCGCGGACACATGGAAAGGCCTGAGAATCGTTTTGGCCCCATGGCAGAGCTGAGGACCCAGTCTGGGGGACTAGCACCATCTGGAGAGTGGAAATGGGTGCCAGCTGGGCCGTCCCTGCAACTGGGCTGGGAATGGCCCTTGGCCCTCGTGTGCAAATCGCTGCCTGTATCCCCGGGAAATCTAAGGTCGTCAAAATGACCTTGACTGACAGGGGCCGATGCAGGACTTGCAACTTGGGTCATTTTCTCACTCCACAGCATCTGTATTTTGCACAGATGCTAGATTTTTCTTCCCCACTGCGTGCTGCTCTCCCCGTGTTCATGTGTGTGATCTAAGCGTCGACCTGCCAGTGTGATCTAACCATCCTGCAAGGATGGTTGACATGTTTCTTTACTCTCTCTTGCCTCTTCCTCACGGGAACTTTCTGTCCACCACATCCGCCTCCTCCCCGACCTCCTGACTGCCCCTCTGCCCGGCATTGCTTGGCTCTCACCAGCCCCCTGTGGGGCTGAGAAGGCAGAGCCTGGGCAGCCTCAGTCACCCTCCGAGGGATGGTGAACTGAGGCCTTTATGAAAGCGAGGTTGGGGACCCTGGGAGGGAGCACGGGGTCACTTCTGCGCCCGCGCCCAAACATGTCCCCCAGCCGCTTGAGCGCTCCCTGCCTGCAGAGGCTCCCCTGCATCCTGTGGTTCCTCCGGTGGCCACCTGGCTCCGTGCACACCCCAGGGCTCCACGCACCACCAGGTCTCCGTGCAGATCCCAGAGCTCGCTGCATGTCCCCCTTCTCCAAGCAAGTTCCACAAACCCACGGGAGGCGCCTGCTCTGCAGACGCCTGTGCTTGCCCAGCTCCCTGCCCGCCCCGTGGCTCCGTTTCCTCTCTGGATTTTGGTTGTCTGGCGTCTGGTGCCCCTAGAAGCCTGACCCCGGCTGGGTTTCATGTCTTCTCCCAGACCCCGCACCCTCACTACAGAAGGGGCTGCGCAGACCGTTTTTAGAGTCCCGATCAGATTTCAGAGTCTTTGAATACATCAGCCTTGATTAAAATTGCCTTTGGAATTTCTCCCTGTTCGAGTCTCAGATTTGCCATTTGACCTTAATAAATCATACATGTGTGCGATTGCATAACGACGGCCTACTTTCCCCAAGGAGGAATTAGGAAAATTTATTTTAATTAAAAATAGATTGCATGAAATTCATTTTAATGTTTAGTTTTAATATTTTCCGATGAATCTGATTAAAGTGTAGAAAGATGCTGGAAACTGTTTTGAACGCCACCCTTTTCTTTGTAAAAACTGATGTTTACATAAACCAGTGTCTCTCTGGTTTCATAACAGGATCCAAATTACCTTCCTGTGAGTTTACTTGGGGAGGAAAGTGTTGTTATGGGTTCTTAAGAAGTCCATTGTTCCATAGAGAATTTGACTTTTGTGACTAGGCTTGGAGCTGACTGTTTTATATAATCTAAGGCCAGACCCACACAGGCAAAATATTGCAATCTATTTGCAAGTGAAGCAACTGCCTGATTTTACACTAATGCTGCATTTGGAGATAGAGTTTTAAAATTTTAAAATCTGTTGCTAGGTTGCTCTCTGAAAAATGGAATATTGAAAAACACTAAACTTTTCAATTCTCAAATGTAGGTACGTGATGACTGTCCAAGAGAGCACAGCTGTGTCAGAGGAAAAACAGTAAATCTGATGAGCTGCTTCCAGTCTATGGACTGTGAGCTCCTCTTGTTGCTGATCTTTAAAGACAGGAGCTGAGAGGGTCCCTTTTGTATGTTTTTTAATAAGCAATTATTAGGTTCTGATGAAAATGATTTATTGAATTGTGTGCATTATCAATAACTATTATATTACTTTTATGGTCTAGGACCACTAATAAAAAAATTTTAGAAGATTGAACATCTATGTTTTATCTTAAGCCAAAATTTCAATTTTCTTTATTGATGTGTCTCTGTGGAGAAATAGTTTTTATTATTTTAGAACTGTGTGAATGCAGTCTTAAAAGGAATGAATTCTTTACAAGTAAAGTAGTTCAATGGGATCACATTAGAACTGGAAATAAGATTTTGGAAAGTTTTTGGCAGGATTCTGATTTAAAACAGTCATTTCATTTGGTCTCAGATGGTATGTTATTGTAGTTTATTTATCTTTAAGCGTATTATAGTCTTTCTAAGCAGTAAATGGATAATCATTCATTTCTTGCATGGGAGGTGGACAGAGCTCAGCCTGGTCTTACTGTGAAGGCAGAGCTGGGGTTGCAGGGACGGTGAGTGCAACTTCAGTCCGCCCACTCCCCGTGGGTTTCTGCCCTCCTGCCTCTGACCTCAAGGGCGGTGGCCTCGGGTACGGGGAGGGACAGAGTCATCCCTCCATAGCGAGGTGGCCCTGCGTTTTGTTACCCACAGGCCACAGGAAATGCTTCTCTGAACTTCCTAAACCTTATTCAGCTGGTCCATGAATTCAGTCCGCACCGGGGCTTCTGATGTCCTGAGGCTGTACTTAGAGTGGAGGGAGGGAGGGCCAGAAGCAGACTCTGGCCCGGAGCCTGTTCTGCAGTGCCGCCCTGGCCCGATTTCCCTCGCAGGAGCGAGCGCCCCCCAGCGCCCTGCCCCAGGTGCGTTCTCACTGGGCCCGTGCGATGCCCCCAGCCCGGAGCCACCTGCCCGCCTGAAAGCATCTGTGGGCAGGTGTGATGTGCGGATGAGGCCCCTCAGTGGGGCGGCGCAGGGGACCCCAAGCTCTTTGGAGTCTTCCCTTTTGTGCCACTGGGCCCCCTGGCTCCAGCGGGAGCGCGCTCCGGCTCCTGCAAGTCTGGGCGTGAACCGGAGAGGCGCCGTCATTTATTCAGTCAGTTACTGCTGCGTGCGGTGAGGCGCCAGAGGTGATTTCCCCGGCGGGGTTACCCCAATAACAAGGAGGTAGAAATCCATTCCGTTCTATTAGGGCGATGGGTCGTAATAAATGACACCGTGTGGGCTGGCCATGCGGCGCCAAGGGCAGAGGGCGAGGCGAGGCGGGAGCGGGCTGTGTCAGGGGCGCCTGGCAGTTTTTGCCACCAGGTGCCCCCCGGACCGGCTGCCTCCCGCCCGCACCTGCTGCTCGGCCCTGTCCCGACTGGCCGGGGAGGTTGTGCCCAGCGCCGGTGCCGAGACGCGTGGAGCGGGGGTGATGGGAGCCGCCGGCAGGCGCCCAGGAAGCCGGAGCAGGGGTCAGGGCCCCAGGGCTGAGGAGGGCGCTGAGGGCGGGCCCGCGGCCGGGCGCTTCGGTGCCGGGCGCTTCCCGCGGAGTCGGCGTCGCTGGGGGATGGCACAGCGCTGGGCGCAGCGGTGGGCATAGCTGTGGGCTCCTGCCCACCGTGACAGCCTGGTCTCCGCTCCCTGCATCTGTGCCCTCCCGTGCGGCTTCCAAGCCCGTGCTTCGGCCCCTTGAGCTCTTCCATGCCCCTTACAGCCGACCCCTGCCTTAGGCGTCTCAGTTTGCGCCGCGGGGCGGTTTCTTTCTTCTCCTGGGTCAGGAGACTCCCCGGAGGCAGATGCAGAGGCAGTAGGGGCAGATCATGGGGACAGCCTTCAAGGCGCTTTAGGCAGAGGAGGGGCGCGTGCCCCGAGGCAGGGGCAGACCAAAGGTTGAAGGAGCAGCAGGGAGGCGGTGTGGCGAGGAGGGATGGAGTGGGCCTCCGGCAGAGCGATGGAGGCAGGATGGGCAGATGGGTGGGGCGGGTCCTGTGGGACTGCAGGAGCCGTAGGGCCTGTGAGGATACTGGCTCTTCTCTGAGTGACGGGCGGAGCCTCTGGAAGCTGCTGAGCAGAGGGAAGATGCGCTTTAACGCCCCTCAGCAGGATTCCCTGGCTGCCGTGCCGAGTGGGAAACGGCTGGGCTGCAGGTGGTGATGGGCAGGGCGACACTTCGGGACTGTGACTAGTGTAGACCCCAGAGGGGCGTGGCTGAGTGCGGGCACTGGAGTAGACGCAGCAAGCGCCGGTCAGAAGCGGGGTAGAGCCTCTTTTGGAAGCCAAGTTCCCAGGTTTCCTTTCAGGTAACAGACGAGCTAGGAGAGAAAGGCAAGGATGACTCCAAGGCTTTTTTCTTTTTTAAACATTTATTTATTTATGCCTACAAGCTGGGGTACAGGCCAGAGGTGTGGGGCGGCGAGAGGGTTCCCCAGAGACAGAGTGGGGAGCAGAACAGGCAGATGGATGGAAATACACTGCTGAGGGGAGCAGCGGGCGAGGCAGGAGAGGTCTGCCGCACCGTGTGGGAAGCTCCCCGGCCGGGCGTCAAACCCACCTCGCCACTGCCGACAGCTCCACAGCGCAGCGCTTAACCGTTGCGCCACCGGGGAGGCCCAAGACTTTTGATTTAATTCATTGCAAGGGCGAGGGTGCTGTGCGCGAGGGAGACTGAGGCAAGCAGGCTGGAGGGAGTGTCAGGAGCGGGTTGAGCATGTTGAGCTGTGGGGCTTGCTTGCATGCGTCAGACGTTTGAGTAGCCAGGCGCACGTGCGAGTTCTGGGGAGCAGCCGGCTGCAAGCAGACATTTGGGATGACCAGCATGGATCATGTAAAACCACGAGGCTGGACAAGGACTGGGAGAAAGTGTGTGGGTAGGAAAGGACAGAAATTCACTGAGCCCTGGAGAAGCCTGGGACACAGAGCTTGGGAAATGAGACCCCCAATAAGATGGAGAAGGGGCATTCAGAGGTAGCCTGAAAGCCAAGTGAAGAAAACATCCCCTTCACAGGGGCCTGGCGTGCTGAGAACTGAGAACTTGGCTCGGAACACAGGCAAGCAGCCAGTATTAAAACGCCAGCAGGACAGAATTTGAGGACACTGAAGGGACCCAGAGTCTCTGATCCTGGGCTGGGGTCCTCCCGGGCAGTGGAGCCCTTGGGCAGGTGAATCTCTGAGGGACTTCAGGTCAGCATGGAGCCTGCCTGGTGGCTTGAGCAGGACTCTCCCTTGGCTAGTGGGTAAAGAAGGAACTTCCTGTCTTCAAGAGAGAGGAGGGGATGAGGTCACTGTTCCTAAAAGGGGAAATCTGGGGAGTTGGTCTGCCCCGTTAACTAAGGTCTTATCAGACAGGTGTTGGGGTAGAAAGAGCAGTAGCTTCAGGGGACAGGGTGTTGGGTTTGTGGTAATTGGGAACTGGGCAACTTGCTCAGTAAGTCTGTGCCTCCATTCACATGTAAAAAAACAAGGATGATGAAGATGCCTTCGTGGGGTTATTTAGTAGGGGAAATGACTCTGTGTGTGTGTGTGTGTGTGTGTGTGTGTGTGTGTGTGTGTGTGTGTGTGTGTGTGTAAAAGTATAAAGACCTACGATGTCATATGTCACTATATCCAACATAAAAAGTAACTGACTTTGCGCACAAATGTCATTCTATGCCAATCTTAACTATCGGCAATTTTTTGAAAGCCCTACCAGGCATAGTGCTTGGAGGAACTAATGGTGATAATGTGAGCGAGAAATCTGAATATTCGGTCTTCATGATTTTTGGGTTTTAATGGTAATCGCTGTATAATGCAAAGATTTGTTAAGAAATTTTCATTGAGGAGCTAAAGGTGAAATTTTGCATGGATGGTCTAAGACAGATTTAAGCCTTTGATGAATTTTAAAAAATGGGGTAGGCTAATATAAAGCACAATTCATTCCAATTTAGATCTCATTTGAAAGCTCTTATGTCTTAATTCCCAAGAGTCATCCCTGCTTTAAATGAGGTGTCTCTGCAAAAATAAAACTTGAACATTTAAAATCATAAATTTCCTACTTCACAGTGGGGGAACAGAACCTGAGATGATAGATCCATGAATCAAGCTGCGATTCCAAACCCAAATTCATTAGTTTGGGGGACATACAATCAACACAAAGCAGAACACGTGTATGTGTGGATTCCTCTTTCGTGGTCAGTTTTAATCACACTGTCTAAAACATACTACCTAATGCTGGTTTTGAAAACTGTGTACAGATTGTCAAAGAGCTTCCATGCTATGTGTCTCTTGTTTCACCAGGATTTAGTGAGTTTTAAATTTTAAGTTGAAAAATCACATAAGGGACTTTGCCATCGGACTATGATGGAAAAGAGGGCTGATTTACCTCCTGCTTCAAACAACAAAATCAGACGAAATGATTGGAAACTGCAGTTTTCAGACAATGGGCAGTAGGCAGAGGGCAGAGCGGGACTGTGATTACTTAGGGACGTGTGCTGGACAAGCTCCGTGATTACCTCGGTTCTCTGGAAGATACATCCGGAGGAGTGTGGTGATGGCACCCCACGTTGGGCAGCGCACGCCAAGTGCCAGCACACTGCAAAGCTCTGGAGGTGCCCGTTTGATCTGGGAGCACATCCAGGGGAAACTGGAAATCAATAATGGAAAGACATGTAGAAAATCATTTTGGACATTAAGCAGCATAATGCTAAATGGCTTAGGGGCCAAGAGTGAATACAAATAGGAAATCCTAAAATACCTTTATCCAGATGACATTAAAATCACGTCTTATATGACTTAGTGGTATGCAGCTAATGTAGAGCTTAACGGGTATTCTATACATCTATCTGTCTGTCTGTCTTTATATCTATCTACCTATTTATCTTTCTGTCTTTCTATCTGTGCTAACATTAGTTCACATCACTGGATATTATTCAGAAGAATAGGTCACACCTCCTCAAATGTTACAGCATTACTTTATTATATTAGGGATTGAGAAAGATCTGATACCATGGATTTCCTTATGGAAGGAGTAAAAGCAAAATGCAAAGTAGATCAAATCTGTGGTAAATAAAGAAAAAATGAAGAGGAAACATCCTCTAAATGGCAAAATACTGATGAAGATCAATGAAACAAAACCAACTTCTTTCACAAGACCAATAATATCAATAAACCTCTAACCAGATTGATCAGGCGTAAGAGACATGTTTATCAATATTAGGAACAAGTGAGGATCCATCACAATAGAACCTACAGAAGTAGGAAGTGTAGTAATAGAAAAAACGAACAGCTTTATACCAATAAGTTTGACAACTAAGTTGAAGTAGAAAAATACTTTGGAAATACAGTCTATCCAAGCTCACTTAAGGGAAGACAGATGTCTGAGTAATTCTACAGCCATTAAAGGAATTAATTTTATAGTTAAAAATAATCCAACAAAGGAAACTTCAAACCCAGATGGCTTCAGTAGTGAATTTCAACAGATATTTAAGGAAAAAAATGATAGTTGATTTTATTCTTCCAGAGTAGATGAGAATGGAGCTCTCTCTCAGCTTATTAAAAAGTCATTAGTCTTTTACCAAAACTAAAGAAAACATTCCCAAATCTAAAACTACAGACCAATATTTCTCACAAACATAGGTGTGAAATCCCTGGTAACATTTTAAAAGTCGGATTCAGTAATTGTAAAAAAGGATAATTCATCATGTCCAATTGGGTTTTATCCTATAAATGCAAGATTGGATGAGTTTTGAAATTGAAAAATCAGTCTGTGTAGATCATTACATATATTAACTGATAATACATGTTATCAGTTAATAATGGATTAACTGATAATTATTTTTTGAAAAGTTCATATCAGCAGATATAGAAGCTCATTTGACAAGACGCCACATGAGCTCTTGACGAACTCTAGGAGTAACATGTGTTGCTAACACACGACACAGGCTCCTTAAAGAGTTTAGGTCTAACTTATACTTAAAAGGAAAGGCTGATGCTGTTTGCTCTTGCCCCAGTTAGTCATCAGTGTGTTAGCTACTGCTCAAGGTAATAAGAGAAAGTATATGATACAGTAAAAGTAATATAATGAGCAAATGCCATACGGATTAGAAGGGATGTTGAAGCTGTCTTCTCCCCCTCACTCCCTCCTCCTTCTTCTTTTCCTTTGTGAACAAGATTATCTATATAAAGCATCCTATTCAAAAATTTAAGAACAATTAGAATGATTAAATTCATTTTCATAGTTTTGCAAAGTATAGTGAATAGAAAAACATAAATTGCATGATGATGTAATATGAACTCATAATTAGTGTTTGAAATTAAATTATAATTCACCAGCATCCTACATAGAAAATAAGATACACTTGACAATGTGCAGGAATCAAACATTGAAAACTATAAAATATGACTAAGAAAATTTAAAAGACCTTTAAATAAATGGAGGTAAATGCCTATAAATCAGAAATCCAGTGTTGTTCAGACGTCACTTCAGCTATTCCATATGATATGCATTGTAATATAGAGATTCACAGCAGTCCAACCCAGATATAATTGTGCCTTCATTGTGAGAACTGAAAGGCATTTATCCCCCAAATGCAGCAACACTGATGAGGTGTCTGCATACCTGTGTTCATACGGGTGCTGTTTATGAGAGCCAAGTTTTATAAGCAACCTGCATGTCCATGGCAGGTGAGTGGTTAAAAACTGGTTTTAAATCCCAGGAAATTCACAGATTCAGAAAAACAGGCTTGAGACAGAAGAGCAGTGCTGGAAGATTTATAGTTCCTAAGTTCAAAACAGTGTGGTGTTTGCATAAGGTAAGCATATAACTCAAGGTATCAGAAAGCAGAGATTAGAAGTAGACCCACAGGTATATTCTGTTAATTTTCAACAAAGTGTCCTTGGTAATTCAGTGAGGAAATGACTGTTCTTTCAACAAGTGATACTGGGAAAATGGAATACCTCTGTGTAAACCTGAACTGAAATGGATCATAGATCTAAGTTAACAGCTGAAATGATAAAACCTCTAGGGAAAAAACAAAAAAAAACTATGATTCCATCCATGTCGCTGCAAATTGCATGTGTTTATCTTCTTTCCATGCTGAATAGTATTCCATTGTGTATATGTACCACATCTTCTGGATCCAATCATCTATTTTTGGACATCTGGGTTGCTTCCATACCTTTGCTATTGTGAACATGGATGGAATTAGAGGGGATCATACTCAGTGAAATAAGCCAGAAAGAAAGAGAAAAATATCAAATGGTTTCACTTATAACAGGACTATAGGGAGGCCGGGTGGGAGAGAGACAATCAGTGGGGGGGC